>CAJHQQ010002542.1:0-62890 GCA_905132885.1 Moricandia moricandioides
AATGCCGAACTCAAAAACTTGAAAACCCTATCTGAACCCGAACTCCCAGGTCTAATATATTGTACACTAGGTAATGAGCAGGCAGTGATTAAAGCTTAGGGTCGAAAACGCTTATTCGTGATTAGATTGTTACTTAGACGGTTTAAGTGTTTACAAAATACAACAATATATTTTTTATATATATTGCAATTTATGAAATTGCATGATGTACAAAGAATATAAATTTCTTTTGTTTTTCTTTTCATAAAATTTTATATTATAATATATTAACTACTAGCACATTGATGTTTATGTGTTCTTGGTCAGGAATCAACCATCTCAAGCTTGAGGGAATGGTTGGCAGATTCAACAATAGGAAACAATGCTATCTTGCGATTGATTGCTGGTACCATTTTCATGCATGAAGAAGATTATAGTGAAGCTTTGAAACACACTCATGCTGGAGGAACTATGGATCTGTAAGATTTTTTTTCCAATTTCTTACCTTGCTGGAGTGAGTAATGATTGCTATGTTTCCATGCTCATAAATTGTAATTTTGCATTTTCAGGCATGCTTTGAATGTCCAGATATTCATTAAGATGCACAGATCAGATTATGCTGAGAAGCAGCTTAGAGTGATGCAACAATATGACGAAGACCATACTCTCACTCAACTTGCTACCGCGTGGTTGAACCTGGCAGTGGTATAAAACAATTTAGTTTTGAATAACTCTTTAAAGAGTTTGTTTTGCTTTATTTCTTTTATATACTAGGACGTTGTTTGTTTTTCAGGGTGGCTCGAAGATACAGGAAGCTTATCTCATTTTCCAGGATTTCTCTGAGAGGTACCCGATGACATGCTTGATTTTGAATAGCAAAGCAGTTTGTTGTATGCAAATGGGAAACTTTGATGAAGCTGAATCGCTACTACTTGAAGCACTTAACAAGGTAACTAAAATTCGGCTTGCGTATATATAACTAGAGATGTTGCTTGACTTCTCAAACCGCACTCAGCTTTCTTGTATTATGAGCAAAGTGTGAAGATTAGTTTGTGGTGATTGCAGGATGCTAAAGACCCAGAAACTCTTGCAAACCTTGTCGTCTGCAGTCTTCATGTTGGCAAATCATCTTCACGTTACTTAAGGTAAGCATTGCATCAAAGTCCTTATAAAAACATTGGTTTAATTTATCTCATTGGGTCCATTTATGTTATCTCCTATCTATTTTTTTATTTACAGCCAGCTGAAACTATCACACCCTGAACATGTGCTTGTGAAGCGTGTATCATCGGCCGAAGATAACTTCGAGAGAGCACTTCAATCTATCGCTTGAAGACTCTTCCATGGTTCAAGCTTTGCAGGATCAATTTGCTTTACCATATATTTTCCCGGTTTTGTCTTTTTGGATTCAGTATATGAACCAGATTTTGCCATTTAGTATGTTACGTTTACCATCTCTTTTTTTTTTGGAACACTACGTTTACCAAAGTTCTAAAAATCGGTCTAGGCGGCAACTCGGTCCTATCCAAAACGATTTTCTTAAAATCTGATTTATACCGATTTATATGATTTAAGTCGATTTAAATGATTTAGAATCAGTTAAAATCTATCAAAATTAGTCTAATGTGTTAATTTAAGCAATAATTTTAGTATATATTCATAAATTTATCTATTTTTTTTTATTTTCCATATTTAATTTTGATAATTTATCACAATAATTTCATATTTCTATTTAAAAACTAAAATATTTCATATAAATGTCATATATATATATATAAAATAAATTAATAATTCGTTAACGCCTAGGCCTCGGATAATCCGCCTAGTCGCTAGTCATCTATAAAGCGCCTAGTTACCGCATAGCGATTTCTTGAACATTGACGTTTACCATCTCATTACTTTTAAATATAACACAGGTGCAAATATTGAATGAGTTGCGGCTTCCTAGAATTATCCTGAAATTATTAGAGAACGTTATATTATAAGATACATTTTGTCTTTAGTTTACACAAAAGATACATTGGGATGAAAATACACTTTGTGGCTCGAGTTATATTCTTTCTTTCCAAAATACTTTTTATTTAAAGAAGAGATTGTTGAGATGAAACGAACTTATATACAGTTTCCTTCTTTTTTATTTTATATTCTACAACAAGTAAAATAATTAACTAAAACCAAGTTTTTATCACTAACATATTTTGTTTGCCTCTATTTAATATTTTATAAAATTTATATACTTTTCTTATTTTTGTTCTTTTTATGTCCGATTTTTTTTTTGTGAAGATTGTGGGGGGGTACAAAGACGTTTGTGCTAGGGATGTTTTAGTGACTGTGGTAGTACAGTGTGTACTACTGTACCAGCGACGCCAGGTTATATATGTATATCTGTATGAGGAAAATACATGGTATAGAGAGTAGATATGTACTATAATCGCATTAATCGTCGTTGTATGGTGCACTAGGTATATGATTGTTCCGTGAGGTGCACTAGGCACTATGTTTGTTTCGTGTTAAAGCTATTTTACATAATCATAGTGTAATGTACTGAATCACTGGTTTGTGTGTTTACCATCTCATACTTCACTGAGTTATTCTTTTATTACTCATCCCTCTTTTTTCTTCTTGCATGTAAAGATAATGAGTAGTCAGATATCTAGGGTGTCTTGGAGATCAACATGTTTTATTTCATTTCTCACTCGATTTATTCAACATTTTTTATAATATAAACTTGTTTCTTCCAGCTTTCCATATTTTATTCGGCTTTTAATAAATTGATTTAATTTGATATTTTACTATAAAACTCTAAACCCTAAACCCTAAATTCTAGTCATTCTCAAAAGAGGATAAAGCGAGTGTTACAGCGGTTTTCAATATTTTTTTTGGGATTGTAAATTTTCAAAATAAAAAACTGCTACCTTTCTGTCCCGTATCATTCGGTTATTCATTACTATTTCTGGTTTTATTTTCTTTTGTAGGAGAAGACCAAGTTTTTGTTGGTTTCCTTTGTTTCTTATCTCTTGTTCTTCTTCTTTTATAGCCATTGTATTTCTTTCACGGTATTCTGGAGGAGAATTGTAACGATCCGGTTTACTAAACCGGTTTGGTTAATCGGAGGAGAATTGTAACTCGTGCCTTGCCATCGAAGGAGACGTGATGCAATCCCCATCATCATCGTCACCAACCACCACCAGCCATGGATCACCAGAGTTGTAGCCACCACCGGAGGAGTAGCCCAATCCATCACACTCCTTGTATGTGACGTCGTGTCCATGGCGTTGCTGTTACCTATCGGATCCGTGAGATGGAGAAAGTGAAACCGGATGATAGATGTGACCTTGTCGAATCACAACTTTAGAACAAGTTTTAGAGAAACACAAACACACAAACTTTTGGAAAATTAATTCGTGTCTCTTTTTGGCTTTTCATTTTGATTTAAATAGAAGAAAGAACATGAAATAAAATGTGGGATCATGGATCCCTAGCAACAAGAAAGCACAAACAAACGTGAGAAGAACATGAGTTACTTTGTCCTTGAAACAAAGTAGTCTCAGTTATTTGAAAACTAAAAGAACTGGTGGTATTGGTTTATGTTGGTTAAGCTCATCGTAGACTCATCAATACTCATCATTGCAAGTGATGCTTCTGAAAGTAATGTTCCTCACTGTGTATTAATTATGGCGTATGGAGGCTATATGCTTTTACTAGTCTATGCCTATCTGTTTTGTCAAAGATTATGTGGGGATATGCGTACCATGCGTTGATTCCATGGACCTGCTTGTGCACAATGAAAAGAGTCCTCTTTGTAGAAGTTAGAAGTCATGACTCAAGCAGACACAACTACCTCCTGTAAGTGGTTACAACATCTTCAGCGTAGAGCTGATAACTTTATTATTAAAGAGGAGTATTGGAAAGTAAACAGATACATTGTCTTAGCAACTTATGCTCAATTAACTACAACATTCTGATGCTTCCTTGGACACTTTTTAGGAAGTGGTTTCCCACAGAGTAATTCATTTCCAATATAAATGGACGGATCTTTAAACTTCAGATTCTTAGGTATTCTCCCCTCCAGTTTATTGTACGAAAAATCTAGATTCTTCAGTGAAGATATGGCTGCCAAGCTCTGAGGAATAGCACCAGAAAACTTGTTATTTGATAGATCAAGCGTCTCCAACTGATCAAGGTTCCCTAAGCTTTCTGGGATTTTCCCTTTCATGGAATTGAAAAGAAGTGAAAGTTTCTTCAGTGAAGCCATGTTTCCTACCGAGGAAGGGAGCGAACCCGTGAAGGAATTGAATGAAAGATCTAAAATCTGTAGATTCCTCAACTCTCCAAGCGACTCAGGCAATGTCCCATTCAAACCGATGGAATTAAGAACGAGATGGACCAAGCTATTTTCTTTGTTTTTGGAGAAGGCATCAAGAAGCTTGTGGATTTGACCTTGAAAAGTGTTATCAGAAAGGTCAAGATAATTCAGTTGAGGAAGATCTCCAAGAACCGCTGGAATTTCTCCCGAGAGTTTATTATTAGACAGAACTAGCGTCTCTAGAAGCTTCAGCTTCTTGAATTCGGAAGAAATTGAGCCGTGGAGATCAACCCATTGGAGGTATAGCTTTCTTAGGTTGGTGAGATCAAATAGCCAGCTGGGTATCGGCGAACCGAAAGAGTTTCGAGACAAATCAAGAACTTCAAGGACCTTCAGATTCGCAGACAAAGAGAAAGAGAGATGTATGCTCTGGAGCTCACAGTTGAACAAATGCAACTCCTTCAGCTTCTTGAGTCTACTGATATCCTCTAACCAGGTTTCACCAGCACCACTCAGACTCACAAACCCCATGTTTAGGTAAGTCAGTGAAGATGACAAACCCGAAAGCCACCCGAGGTTGCTTGCACGCAAAGTATACGAAGTTGGACCATCGTCACTAAATGTCTGAGCGTACAGATCAAGAGACTCGAGCTTCCACAAACTCCCAAGACTCGCAGAAACTTCACCGAAAAACGATGAGAAAGAAAGATTCAAGTACCTTAGACTAACAATGTTACCGATAAACTCGGGGATCTCCATGAAGTTGAAATCATTTGAACTCAAGTCCAAATAGCTCAAGAACTTGAGATGGGTCAAAGACGGATCTATCTTACCCCCCAAGCTACCCTCTTTAAACCCACCGTAGAGCCTAAGTGTTTGATTTGGGTTTCTGAGATCAATCTTGATGACGTGGCTGGTTCTGCTGTCGCAGCCAACACCGCGCCATTTGCAGCAGTTCGGTCCGGACCAAGAAGAGAGTCGACCAGAAGGATCAGTAAGTGATTGTTTGAATGTGAGAAGAGCTTGGCGCTCAGTGGATATACATTTAGGATTAGATGCTGATCCCAAATCAGGTTTTTTGAAAAGAAAGATGAAAATCAGAAACGAGAAGAAGAAGCTTGGCCTGAGCTTGAGCTTGAGCTTGAGGTCCATACTTCAAGTTATATGTTTGTTGTTTTTGTTATGGTCTCTTCCTTTTTGACAAGCGTTAATATATATAGATGTGCTGAAACGCAGACATATTACACCACCATTACATGTATATATATATATATATATATATATATATATTTAAATACGAATATGGTCACGTGAAAAATAGATGGTGTGCATGGAAGTAAGTGCAGTTCGATATTTGAGCATCATTACATTACATCACATGGCTCGTGGTGATGTTTGTGGGAAGATCACTAATTGATTTAGTATAAATAGCGATTATATATATTTTGTTAAGATGTGGATCTTGCGTATTACTCTCACCGACGCAATTCCCATTTGACTTGCAAATTAGAAAAGGACTTCTAAAATAATTTGACCACAAAATATGACTTCTTTGTCCTGTAAAATAATTTATCTCCAGTTTACAGGTTTACTTGTTTTCATTAATGTGTGTCCTTGCATATTCAGATAAAAAATTATTTTTATATATATAATCACTTAAACCTATAATTTAACAAAGTTTTAATTGAAACTTACATGATATAAAATTATTTAAGAAGAGAGATTTGAATTGGAGAGAATGATGAAAAGCCATGTGTATGTGTATTAAAAAAATTCCAACGGAAATAACCCACTTTCACAACGGAAATATGTTTTTACTGCACTATGATTTTTAAAATTTTGATGATGATTGATGAGTTTCGATCCTCATAGAATCATTAGACTATACATTTGTGGAGGCTATGCTTTCACTAGTCTATGCCTGCTTGTTCATTTTCTTGGTGAATACAATGAAAAGAGCCCTCTTTGTAGAAAATAGAAGTCATAAGGGCATGATTAATGCAGGTCTCTTAACAAGGGGTTCTTATTTTTTAAGAGACCGTATCTTAATTATAACTAAGAAAACTTAAGAACCGTCTCTTAAATAAGAGACATAAGAGACGTCTCTTATCCGGAAAAATGTAAAAAAAAAAAAAAAATTAAAAAGAGGACAAAAAAATTAAGAACTCCATCTTAAGAGACCCGGGTTAAAGATGGCCTAACTAAAGCAGACACGGCTGGTTAGCATAGAGCTGATAACTTTATTATTATTGGAAAGTAAACAGGGACATTGTCATAGCACGTTAGGCTCAGTTAAGTACAACGGTCTAATGCTTCATTGGACACTTTTTAGGAAGTGGTTTCCCACAGAGGAACTCATTTCCAATGTAAATGGAAGGATCTTTAAACTTCAGATTCTTAGGTATTTTCCCCTCAAGTTTATTGTACGAAAGATCAAGTTTCTTCAGTGTAGATATGGCTCCCAAGCTCTCAGGAATGGCACCAGAAAACTTGTTAGTTGATAGATCAACCGTCTCCAAGTGACCAAGTTTTGAAATATTCCCGGGAATGCTTCCTGAGATGGAGTTTCTTGATAAATCTAGGATTCTAAGGTAAGTGAGGTCCAAGATCTCCGTTGGGATTTCTCCGTTTATGTTGTTTCCAGAAAGATTTATGCTATCTCGTATCTCTTGGTATTCATAATACTCGTCTACGCTTTTACCTTGCACAATGGCTGTGAGATTGCCTATGCATTTTGGAATCGAACCCGATATATTGTTGTCTGAGAGATCCAGAATGTGTAGACTTGGAGCGGTGCAGAGATCATCAGGGATTTGACCATCAAAGGAGTTACTTTGCAAACGAAGCATGGACAATGAATACATCTTACTTAGCCACGACGGAAGCTTCCCAACCAGCTTGTTTCCTCCAAGGTGAATGTGTGTACAGGTAGAGCAGTTCTGAAAAGTGTCTGGGATATTACCTTCCAATGCGTTTTGGTTCAGAAGCAAGACACTAAGACGAGGTAACGCACTGAGAGACTCTGGTATTTCGCCTGATATGTTGTTCTCAGACGCGTCAATATCATAAAGCTCGGACGAACGGTGCCAGCAATTTGGGAAACGACCAGAGAAACGGTTGTTTCTTAGATTGAGAATCTCCAGTCCTGTGAGTTGACATAGGGACGATGGGATCTCTCCGGTGAAGTTGTTGTTAAAAAGGTTTATTGTTTTCAATCTTGGCATCAAGACAGAAATGTCAGGTGGAAGAGAACCAGAGAAGTTGTTGTGGTGAAGACGAAGTTCTGTTGGGTTTGTTTTCCAGCGAGGGAAAGAGCCTTCGAAGTTGTTATAGCTCAAATCAAAAGCTACTAAATTTGGGAACTCAAGGTTTTGAGGTAATGTACCTTTGATTCTGTTGTTTTCTAGATACAGTTCGGTTACATCTGAAGCTATTGTCGAGAACCAGCTGTGAGGTATTTTATCAGCAATCCCAGTGTTCCTGAGTGTGACGGAGTTGAGTTTGTTTTGTACTTGAAGCCACATTGGAAACGATGGGCCGATCCGGCAGTTCTGGATGTTGATCAGCTCCAGTCTGAAAGGAGGAACCCATGTTGATGGCACCTTAAAGACAAGAGAACTGTTTGGTTCAGTTGTGAGAGTGAAGCTTTTCAAACTTCTAAGATTGACGAAATGAGACTTCAGCAGAACACCTTCCCACTTGTTCTCCATCAAGTTTAGATCAACAAGCTCCTCAAGCTTCCCCAAGGTTTCAGGGATTTTCCCGTTCATGGAGTTGAAAGAAATATCAAGTTTCTTCAGTGACGCAATGTTTCCTACAGAGGAAGGGAGCGAACCCGTGAAGGAATTGCCTGTAAGTTCCAGAGTCTCTAGATTCCTCAACGCTCCAAGCGAGTCTGGCAATGTCCCTTCTAAACGATCGAAATTAAGACGGAGAGAGAGCAAGCTGTTGTTTCCTTTGCTTTTAGACAATGCGTCAAGAAGCCTGTGGATTTGACCTTGGAAAGAGTTTTCAGAAAGGTCAAGATGCTTCAGATGAGGAAGATCTCCAAGAACAGCTGGAAGTTCTCCCGAGAGTTCGTTGCTAGACAGAACTAGCGTCTCTAGAAGCTGAAGCTTCTTGAATCCGGGAGATATCGACCCCTGGAGACGAACCCCTTGGAGGAATAGCTTTCTCAGGCTGGTGAGATCAAATAGCCAGTTGGGTATCGGTGAATAGTAATAGTTTACAGACAAATCAAGAACTTCAAGGAGCTTCAGATTCGCAGATGAAGGCAAAGAGAGAGGTAAGCTCTTAAGCTCACAGTTGAACAAATGCAACTCCTTCAGCTTCTTGAGTCTACTGATATCCTCTAACCAGGTTTCACCAGCACCACTCAGATTCACATACCCCATGTTTAGGTAAGTCAGTGAAGAAGACAGACCTGAAAGCCACCCAAGGTTGCTTGCACGCAAATATTTTGTAAATATATCGTTACTAAACGTCTGAGCGTACAGATCAAGAGACTTGAGCTTCCACAAATTCCCAAGACTCGCAGGAACTTCACCGGAAAACGATGAGAAAGAAAGATTCAGGTACCTTAGACTAACCATGTGGCCTAAAAACTCAGGGATCTCCGTGAAGTTGAAATCATTTGAACTCAAGTCCAAATAACTCAAGAACTTGAGACGGGTCAAAGACGGATCTATCTTCCCACCCAAGCTACCCTCTTTAAACTCACCATGATAGTCATAGGGCCTAAGTGTTTGATTGGGGTTTCTGAGATCAATCTTGATGACGTGGCTGGTTCTGCGGTCGCAACCAATGCCGCGCCATTTGCAGCAGTCAGGTCCGGACCAAGAAGAGAGTCGACCAGAAGGATCAGTAAGTGATTGTTTGAATGTGAGAAGAGCTTGGCGCTCAGTGGATATACATTTAGGACTAGATGCTGATCCCAAAACAGGTTTTTTTTAAAAGAAAGATGAAAATCAGAAAGGAGAAGAAGAAGCTTGGCCTGAGCTTGAGCTTGAGCTTGAGGTCCATATATGTTTGTTGTTTTCGTTATGGTCTCTTCTTTTTGACAAGAGTTAATATATATAGATGTGTTGAAACGCAGACATATTAGACCACCATTACATGTATATATATATATGTATGTATTTAAATACGAATATGAACACGTGAAAAAATAGCTGGTGTGCATGGAAGTAAGTGCAATTCAATATGAGCATCATTACTAGGCTCGTGCTAGTGTTTTGTGTGAAGGCCACTCCTTAATTTAATAATAATTAGCGATTACATATACTATTCTCTTAAGATGTGGATCTTGCCTCTTACTCTCACCGACACAATTCCAATTTGATTTACAAATTTAAAATAAATTTCGAATATTTTTTTTGATGTACTTTCTAAAAGCATTCAAATTTAGTTTTCCTCGAGTACGGCGGTTTCATGATCGGTTCCCTCGTATACAAAACACTTCTTGGGTCTCGTGGGATTATTTTATGTAAACATATTTTAACAAGTGTCCAGGACTGTGCCCGAATATTAAAATATCTCTATTGGTAAAGATCTCAAGATGCGTATTTTAGGCGCTGGATTTAAAATATTAAACTACAATTTTACCCCTTGTTCTGAAACTCGCTAGGCGCTACGCATGCGTCACATACGGGCCTAACGATTTATTAAAAAATCGAAAAAAAATCAGGGAGTACGCGGGGAGGAATTTTTTATATTTTTATATGTATAATACCATATTTTATACGTATAATACAAAATTTTTGAATAATACATGTTTATGAAAGACACATCATTGATACTAAAAGTTATAAATTTATAAATACGTACCAATTAGATCACAAATTTTGTTGTCGGAAAAATAAGTAAGGGTTTCACCTTTTTAGTACTAATGGGCCTTTAATATTGGGCCAAATTGTAATAAATCAATATGAAACGATTTTTTTTTCCATCCGATTTTATAATTCCACGCTCGCCTAGCATTAAAATACGGTCAACGCATGCATAACTCGGTTTGACGTAGATTCCAACCGAATTGGTTCAACTCGCCGCGGTGAGCATGCGATTTACGATTACGCGGCCGATTAATCGGTTAGGCGGCCGCGTTTTTGAACAAGGATTTTACCTATTTTCTAATTTTTAAAGGTAAAAGGCGATTTTTTTTTATTTTATTTTTTGCTTATGGACCCAACTTTTTCAGGCACCCACTCAAGTGTCATATGAAAGAGAAGAATACAAGCTTCTTATGGACTTCACTTTGCAATGTATGACATCTCTTATGCATCATCATTCAGTAAACTCTAATTATCCTTTTTATGTAAACTATGATGAAGACTTACATGGATTCAGAGAGACGTTTCAGTACATACCATTCAATATCCAAAATACTAGTGAGTAGTGACCTCCCGCTAAAAATCTAAGAAATCAAAACGTATTATGCTTTCATTGAGAGTTGAACTCAAGACCTCCCGCTTACTATACAAATTCTCTAACCAACTGAGCTATAAAAGCTAATTACTAATATCAACAAATTATAATAACAGTAATAAACTAATAATAGAAAAACTAGGTGAATTTGAAAACTGAAAGAGAGTGTTGGACTCAGAGATTGTTTGTAATCTTGATTAGTTCATGGAACCCAGACTAGACTCTGTTTGGATTTAATTGTATTTTTACTCCTCGCTTTCTTTCTTTTGTCTCTATACTTTGTTTCATGTTTAAATAAACTCTGGAAGATAGCGATGAGAGCACTTGGAATCGTTACAAGGAGGGACAAATACAGGCGGGATCATGTGTGTCCTTTGCGATGTGAGTAATGTATCGTGCTTGTCCCAAATACTCCTACAACAAGAACTGTTGTCATCCCTTTGGCTTTGAGTGCACCAAGAGCCACCAAGTACGTTCCCCACTTCGTTCCAACGCTCTGGAACGATACTGAGTAAGCTGCGTTTGGATCAATATCTGTGTACTTCTGCATCATACTCAAGCGCAATGCCATCAAACACTATATCAGTGTGGATATTCACATTTGAACCGAGTTAACCCGATGGGATAATCCTTACTTCATAAATTTAAATTAATTACTATTGTTGTAAATATTTTATATTATTATTAAAATAAAATATATTATAAATTTTATTTTTTTATGCACGTAAAGCTAAATTTATAAGTTAATTTGAATTTCTATCTTTCAATTTTTAATAATATTATAATATAAATTACTTGTTTGATTTTATATATTTCAACTGTATTATTACAATTTTGAATAATATATATATTTATTTTTAATAATACAAAAATAAATATTTAAATTAATAATAATTAATTTAAATTTATAAAATAATTATTTGTAAAATTTATTAATAATATAAATAATAATAGATTTACTTGATAAAATTAAAATAATATAAATTTGATAAAATTTGTGTGATAAAACCAAACGTATATATCATTTAATGTTTTCATTACCCCTATGAAAATATTACTTTATTCTAATGGTTAAGATGTTTCCTATTATGTTTAAGTTTTCGTAACTTAACGGTTGACTAACATTTTCGACGGTCTAACATATATAATCAATTTTGATAGTTTGTATATGATTTTTATATTTTTAAAATTTAATGATGAAATATGTACTACTAACTCTTAAAGTTTATATTGAAATAAGCTATTTTTTTTCAAAAAGAAAAAAGAAATAGAATATTGAAATTGTGCAAATGTTAAGAATAATAATGTAAGCATATATAGGACGAATTGAGTGAGCTCTAATCCAAGCTGCATGAGAGACAAGAAGAGAAGACGAATTGCTACTCCAGAAACGGGCGAGGTTCGAATCCGATTCGACTCATCGTTGATCACAATCAGGGAGATCAAACCTATCTTTACCTCTCTCCTAAGGTTCTGTTTCTTCATTCTGTGTTTCCCGGTTAGAGATTGAATCTCCCTTGTGGTGATTTTAGATAAGGTTGCTAATTTTCATTATCAATGATTGATGAGTAATTTACGTGCTCAGAGTATGCGCAGAGCAACATATGTACTATTTTCAAGTGAATGGCCAAATATTGTGGGAAGATTGTTCAATTTGTAATTCTTACACAGAGCAAGCTTGTTCCTTTTTTGTTTTTTTTTGTTTTGTTTTGTGTCTGTGTCCTAATCATGCATGCTAACTGGCTTTGGGGTTTTTGCTTCAACCTTAGGGGCTTTGGGATGTCGGAACCAGTTGGGTGTAGAATAATCTCATGCAAACCTCCAATCTATGATATAAAGTCGCCAGACTTGTACATTCCTTTCATGGCATTTGCCTCCCTATGTTGTCCTTTGCGTATTAGGACATAATGGAAAGTAAGTTTTCAGGTTTCTTCAAGAACTTGACTTTTCGTGAATTTTCTGTCTTAATATTAGCCCATCCTCTTGTTGATGTTGTTGTTCAACCTGAGCTATTTAGGTTTACCCCCAGAAGCTTTTAATTGGATGTTTGCAATATGATTGGTTGGTTGGTTTTTGCAAGTAATGCTTCTGAAAGTATTGTTTCTGTCACTGGGAAGTGGCGTATGAAGGCTATCAATCTATCTATGCCTACCTGTTTTCAAATTATGTGTGTGTGGTGGGGTACGGTGCCTTGATGCCATGAACCTACTTATTATGCACTAGATTTTTCTTGGTGACTACAATGACAATAGTACTCTTTGTAGAAGTTAGAAGTCATGACTCAAGCAGACACAAATACCTCCTCTAAGTGGTTACAACATTGTCAGCACAGAGCTGATAAACAGGTACATATATTGTCTTTGCACCTTATGCTCAATTAACTACACTATTCTGCTGCTTCTTTGGACACTTTTTAGGAAGTGGCCTCCCGCAGAGTAACTCATTTCCAGTGTAAATGGATGGATCTTCAAACTTCAGACGCTTAGGTATGCTCCCCTCAAGTTTATTGTAAGAAAGATCAAGTTTCTTCAGTGAAGATATCACTCCCAAGCTCTGAGGAATGGCACCAGAAAACTTGTTTTTTGATAGATCAAGCATCTCCAAGTGACCAAGTTTCGAAATATTCCCGGGAATGCTTCCTGCCATGGAGTTTCTTGATAGATTCAGGATTCTAAGGTAAGAGAGGTCCAAGATCTCCTCTGGGATTTCTCCGTTTATGTTGTTTCCAGCAAGATTTATGCTATCGAATATATCTTCATATTTACTAGTTCTTGTAACGGCTGAGACAGTAGCCTGGGGCCACCCGAAGCCTTCACCTTGTGCAATGGCTGTGAGCTTTCCGATGCATTTTGGAATAGGGCCCGATATCTTGTTATCTGAGAGATCCATAATGCGTAGATTCGGGACGCTGCAGAGATCATCAGGGATCTGACCATCAATGGAGTTATTTTGCAAACGGAGCATGAACAGAACAGACTGGTTACTTAGCCACGATGGAAGTTTCCCAGTCAGCTTGTTTCCTCCAAGATCAATGTGTGTAAGGCGATAGCTGGTTTGAAAAGTGTCTGGAAGATTACCTTCCAATGCATTCTGGTTCAGAAGCAAGACCCTGATATAAGGTGACTTCCAGAAAGAATCTGGTATTTCGCCTGATATGTTATTCTCAGACGCGTCAATTCCATCAAGCTCGGACAAACCTTGCCAGCAATTTGGGAAACGACCAGAGAAACGGTTGTTTCTTAGATTGAGAATTTTCAGTGCGGTGAGTTGACATAGAGACGATGGGATTTCTCCAGTGAAGCTGTTGTCAAAGAGGTATATATTTACCACTTTTGGCATCAAGACATCAATGTTAAGTGGAAGAGAAGCCGAGAAGTTGTTCTTGTAAAGATAAAGCTGTGTTGCGTTTGTTGCCCAGCGAGGGAAAGGGCCTTCGAAGTTGTTGGTGCTCAAATCAATGGTGTTTAACTTTGGGAAAACAAGATTTTGAGGTAAAGTACCTTTGATTCTGTTGTTTTCTAGAATCAGTTCAGTTACATCAGAAGCTATTCCCGAGAACCAGCTTTTGGGTATTTTTTCTGCAATCCCATTGTTCCTGAGTGTGACGAAGTTGAGTCTGTTTTGTACTTGAAGCCACATTGGAAACGAAGGGCCGATCTGGCAGTTCTCGATGTGGATCAGCTCCAGTCTGAAAGGAGGAACCCATGTCGATGGCACCTTAAAGACAAGAGATCTGTTAGCTTCAGTTGTGAGACGGATGGTTTTCAAGCTTCTAAGATTGACTAAATGAGACTTCAGCAAAACACCTTCCCATTTGTTCTCCACCAAGTTTAGATCCACAAGCTCCTCAAGCTTCCCGAAGCTGTCAGCGATCGTCCCGTTCATGGCATTGTCAGAAAGATCAAGTTTCTTCAGTGACTTCATGTTTCCTATTGAGGAAGGGATCGAACCCGTGAAGGAATTCTCTGAAAGATACAGAAACTGTAGATTCCTCAACGCTCCAAGCGACTCAGGCAATGTTCCATTTAACTTGTTGTAATGAAGATCGAGATAAACCAAGCTGCTATTTCCTTTGTTATTGGAGAAGCCATCAAGAAACCTGTGGATTTGACCTTGGAAAGTGTTTACAGAAAGATCAAGATACTTCAGTTGAGGAAGATCTCCAAGAAATGCTGGAACTTCTCCCGTGAACCAATTATTTGACAGATCTAGTGTCTCTAAGAGCTTCAGCTTCTTTATTCCGGAAGGAATGGAGCCCTTGAAATCATCCCATTGAAGGAATATCTTTCTGAGGCTGGTGAGATCAAATAGCCAGTTGGGTATCGGCGAACCGAAAGAGTTTGAAGACAAATCAATAACTTCAAGGAGCTTCAGATTTGAAGACGAAGAAGAAGAGAGAGGTATCTTCCTGAGCCCACATTCGAACAAATGCAACTCCTTCAGTCTCGAGAGTCTACTTAAATCATGTAACCAGGTCTCACCGGCACCCCTCAGATTCACATACCCCATGTTTAGGTATGTCAGTGAAGAAGACAGACCCGAAAGCCACCCGAGGTTGCTTGCGCGCAATTCAAACCAAGGCCGACCACGGTCAGTAAATGACTGAGTGTACAAATCAAGAGACTCGAGCTTCGACAAATTCCCAAGGCTCACAGGAACTTCACCGAAAAACGATGATGAAGAAAGATTCAGGTACCTTAGACTAATGATGTGACTGATGAACTCGGGGATCTCCAGGCCGTTGAAATCATTTGAACTCAAGTCCAGATAGCTCAAGAACTTGAGATGGGTCAAAGACGGATGTATATTACCCCCCAAGCAATTCCTTTGATACTCATCGAAGTTAACTACTTGTTTTGGGTTTCTGAGATCAATCTTGATGACGTGATTGGTTCTGCGGTCGCAACGAACACCGGGCCATTTGCAGCAGTTCGGTCCGGACCAAGAAGAGAGTCGACCAGAAGGATCAGTAAGTGATTGTTTGAAAGTGAGAAGAGCTTTGCGCTCAGTGGATAAACATTTAGGACTAGATGCTAATCCCAAATCAGGTTTTTTGAGAAGAAAGATGAAAATCAGAAAGGAGAAGAAGAAGCTTGGCCTGAGTTTGAGCTTGAGGTCCATACTTGAGCTATTTGTATGTTGGTTTCGTTACGCTCTCTTCTTTTTGTCAAACGTCTATTTATAGATCTGTTGAAACGCAGACATTAGACGGACCACCATTACATTTATATATTTAACTACAAATATGGACACGAGAAAAATAGCTGGTGTCCATTGAAGTAAGTGCAGGTCGATATTTGAGAATCATTACAAGGCTCGTGGTGGTGTTATGTGGGAACATCACTTCTTTATTTGATAATAAACAGCAATTTTATACTCAATTCGTTTCATTATAAGAGTTGTTTAAAGTTTTTGCACAGAAATTAGTACTATTTTATTCTTAGTTAATACTCTATCCGTTTCAGTATAGATTGTATTTTAAATAATTTTTATTATTTTATAATAAATGATGTTTTCATATATCTAGATAACTTTATCTTTATCAAAAACTACGTAACCAATTACATTTTTAATATTTATGTTTATAATTAAAGAAATGATATTTTAATGTTATTTTGAGAAAAAATAGATTTCTGAATATATGTGCACTCATGTAAAACATCATCTAATAAAAAAAAGTACATTATTTTGTTTGATTTTATTAATTAATGAGCTAAAAATAGTGGTAAAGACTGTAAAAAAACATTTAATATTTACCTTAAAATTTAAAACGACACTTATAATGAAACAAATTTTAAAAATTAAAACTACAATTAATATGAAACAGAGGGAGTATTTTTTTAAGAGGTGGCTCTTGCCTATGACTCTCACCGACGCAATTTCCATTTGACTTGCAAATTAAAAAGGGATTCTTAAGCTTGCAAAATAATTTTCTAATATCTTTGGATGTCAGAGAGAAGAAGATGAACCGTTTTAGGCTTTGGGAAAGTTTGAATTTGGTAGAAATGAGATGACAAAACAATACCGTTTTAGACAAAGATTAGTTTCTTAATCATGATATAGCACTAAATGATTATATTAGTGATCAGTATATGGTGTCAACAATGCCGTTAATGGTGTCAACAATGTTAGAGAAGCTCGAGTTTGAGAGAAGATGATCTAACAAACTTGTAACAAACTTTTTCATTCAATTGATTAACCGAAATGTACCAAGTACAGTTTATATAGTATGTTGTTCCTGGTTTACTTATCACATTAAACCAGTACTAAACACACACTTAACCAATACTAAACATCTATTTATTCTAATATTCCCCCTTAAGATGACGAGAAAATGAATTTTAAGGCCATCTTGTCAACAAGAGAGTAGAATTGAGGAGAAAACAATGGTTTACTAAAGATATATGCAATTTGGCGAGTGTTTTTTGACATGAAGAAGCTTGATGAGGACGAATTTGATGACAATCAAGCTCTATGTGCTTGGTTCGTTCATGAAAAACGGGATTGATAGAAATGTGTACAGCCACATTTAAATCGCAGAAGAAAGTAACTGGTCCATTCTGTGGGTCTTGCAAATCAGCCAAAATATTCAGCAACCAAATCACTTCACGAGCACCAAACTCCATAGCTCTGTATAATGATTCAGCAGAATCAGATGAATGAGGTACCATCTGATGTATTTTAGACTTCCATGAGATTAGAGCTTTGCCCATGAACATACAATATCCAAATGTAAAACGTCTTGAATCTAAACATGAGGTTCAATCAGCGTCAGTGAATGTTTGTAGAACTAGATCAGAGTACACTAAGTAGAAACTAAGTAAAATAGACCAAAACCAATAGTTCCTTTAAGATAATGTAACACCTTGTAAAAATCTATATATATGTGCTTTAATTGAGCGTTAAACTCAAGACCTTGTTCCTTTGAAATAATGTAACACCTTGTAAAAATCTAAAAAATAATATGTATACATATATATATGCTTTCATTGAGAGTTGAACTCAAGACCTCCCGCTTACTAAACGGGTGCTCTAACCAACTGAGCTATGAAAGCTTTTGAACATTGTATCAACAAAGCATAATAAATTTCAGACAAAAATTCTGTTTCGTTTATCTACTAATACTAAAAGTTGAATATGGTGAATGGAGAGGCTATCCACGTCGTCAGATTAAAAAATTGACCAATAAAAGACATTCTTTTTGCCATGTCTCTTTTTCATCACCTGAATATGAATCATAATGGGCTTTTTCCAGTGTCCTGAAATTTTTTTTCTAGCCCTAAACGAGCCCATTTAGGTAACCATTCGATGGCAACTTCCATCGATTTCCCCATCACACTTTGTCTTCTTCGCTTTGACTTCTTGCAACCTACGTTACCGTGATCCCCTCTCATCAATCAATAGTTTTCTAACTTCCCCCTTTATGAATTTGTTTCACATTCCTCTCTGTCTCAATCTATATAAACTGATTTTACATCCAAGCAAACCTGATTAACTCCTCTCAAGAAGCTAAAGCTATGGTACATGGAAATGGACCATAAATTCACAATTTTATTCGCTCACAACACCATATTGAGGGAAATCAAGGAAAATGCCATTCGATTTAGAACATAGATTCAATTTTCATTGTTTGGAAGATTTTGATACTAATTGTGATAACAAAAGGTATGTTTTCTGCAAAAGATTTGCCCATAAGTTTTTGTTGCAATTTACTATTTCAGTTTATGTCATTGTGAAGTCCGTAATCGTTTTTAGTTCATGTTTTGTATATGTTTTACATTAGATAGTTCTTTTGGGCAGAAAATTGAAACTGCTGTTTTCCAGAAATCTTTGATGGTGCTAAGGGGCTCACGGAGATTCTGTTACACGTTAGAATTGAAAAAGAAGAAGATTAGAACTCACTCTCTTGCTATTTTGGTAAGCTTAACTGGAGGTTATTGAATCATGATATTAGTGTGGTATGCTTTTTTATACTTATTAACGAATGCTCTTTATTTTCTTTGCTAGACTACAAATCGTTTCATGGAGTGAGCCGTGAGCAAGGTAATTTTAGCAAATTGTTTGCCTTTGTGATGTGGATCACATGGTTATCTATGTAGATTTTAGTCTATATCCTTTTAACTGATGTTGCCTTCTTTCTCTTCAGGAGTAGAAAAAAACTAATAGTTTCTGCAACTCTAACTGGTGATTTTTGAATCAGGTCTGAACAGCTTGTGCTAATGTCAAAAGATCACACCTTGCTTCTCTTCAGCAATATGGTAGGTAAGTTCTTTGGTCTCTTTGTTGGCTTTTCTCTATATTATCATTTTGCTCTGTACTATTTTCTTTGTTGGTGGAAGATTGCATCTGGCGTTCAGATATAATCTGTACAAATACGGACAAAGGTATCATGATTCATGGGAGTTGATAATGATTTGCTAAAGATCAAGAACACTTATGGCTCAAACACATATCCTCTCAAGAAAGAGAAAGGGTTTATGGTATGTATGTACATTTATTGTTAGATGATAATAACGTTACAATTCAGTTATAAAGTCGATATTTATAATTTTGATCAAAATCGTCATGTTTCACTACGATAATAAAATAGTAATTAACTTCGTTTTATTTTCCTTTTGATCTTTCTTGCATATTATTAGGTTTTTCAAAGAGCTCAGCTATGGCATTCCAAATCTAATCTCCCATGATATCCAGGGTCGCAAACTCAAAGAAGAAGAAACAAAGCTGGAAAAAAAAAACCGAAAACGGGAAGAAATAGGCTAAGGTAATCATCGCAGTGATACCATGCAAAACCTTGCCGTCAATCGCTTTGTCTGCAGGATTGGAAGAGCCTATATCCACGAATATCTGCTCCTTAGACAATTGAAAAAATATTTAGAGAAACACAAATCACAATACAGCCTCAAAACCTTATAGTTGTTAGTTCTTGAAAACATGTATACCGGTTTTGCCAAGAGGCATTGAGCTTCAAGCAATTTTTTTTTTGTCGGCGGCTTCAAGAATTAGAGATGGACTTTCCAGAATAGTTCGAAAAACATATAAACTGATCCGGGTTACTCTTTTCTATTGTCTAGAAGAGTTGTAACCCAAATGATAAAAAGCTACGTATATCGCTTATTGTGTTGTATTTCATAAAAGAGATCAGTAGAGTTTATCCTGCTGTCACTTGCTCATTTGTTGTTGTCTTGATTTTCACAATGATAATGAAACCATAGTTAGATCTTTTATTTTTCTTTTAATTTACTTACTATTGGGTGTGATTGTAATATTATTTTTGATTAGGACAGTCTAAAAGAAAGACATTTATTAAAAATAGAAGCATTATCTAAACGAAGCAGAATCAAAGATGATTCTTATCATCATTTTATTTTTAAACCAAAAATAAAGCAGAAAATGACAAAGCCAAGTTTTTATTTGTATTACAATTATCATTCCTTTTCTTGAAAATATCTAAAAATAATAGACCTCAAATTCAAATGTGTCGTAATATCTCTTTCTTATCGTATCTAATATAATCTAACTTACGGGAACAGCAACTTCAGTCCATCAAAATAATACACAATAACCAACATACACTCATTATATTAAAAGAAACCCGACAACGCAAGACTGGGCTAAGCCAAAAAGCATTAAACAAACCAAATCACATACAGTTAAACGATGTGCACCCTACAATCAAAAGAAAGATTACAGAAAATTGAAAATATGTTTTTTTAAAGGAAAAATGAAAATTAACTTAAATCAAAGAATATTAGTGTGGAGAACAGGAAGAAAATATATTCTCTATACATGCCTTATGCAGTAGAAATAGAAGATCAAAATGAAAATCCAAAATTTGGGAAAGAGCTTGATGATATATACACATCCAAAAATGCAAAAAAAAAAAATCATCAAAAAGAGGCGATTTTGAAAAAAAAATCAGATGTTACAAATAACAAAAAAGTACAATAAGCAATGAAGATTAATGCAAATAATTCATGTCAAAGTATTAAGAGAAATTAGAACACGAACAACATATAATAATTCATTTTTTTCTAATTTTATAGGATGAGTAAATTACACTACAAATGATAAGCAATAGATAGCAAATTTCATAATTTCATTGTAAAACATTTTTTTTGTGAAGAAAGATGAATTTCATGGTACATCTGAACCATAGGAATTAAGGCTAATGATGTTCAAAAAAAAAAAGAATTAAGACTAAAATGCATTCATATGTCAAAGTTACACAAACAATAGCAATACTCTCAATCAAGGAAAATGTTCCAAAGACACTTCCCTTTGGTGAAAATTGTAATCAATTGCTACGTTTGCCACTATAAGCGCATACCTATCAGTAGTGTTGTGCCTACATTATCGGAAGTCTAAAGCGAGTAAGATTATAAATGTAAAATTTAAATTTTAAAGAATCGATTTTTTAAATCAAATGTATGATTAAATCTGATATTAAAATAAATATATATATTTAAGTTTCTCATCTGTTAGGTGTTTAAAAATATTTATGCAATATTTTCTTACTAAACATCATATATCATGTATTTTTTGCTTTATAATAAAATTTTCATTTGATTTTCCTATGTATATATATGAAGTTATTATGGTTTGTAATTCCTATTATATTAGTAACAAATCATTTGAAACCAATATGAATTGCTGTTTTAAATAAAATAATGAGTAAAAATTATAGTGTCGACAAATTATAAAAATGAAAACAAAAATATTGACAAAAAGTTAAAACTTTTTTATTTTTTCTCATTTTAAAAGGAAGTAGAAAATAATTTATGGAACTCATGTATAACATATATATAGTTCTAACAAAAACCTCAATGAACTTCAATAAACAAAAATAAAACTCAGTAAACATGAGCTAATCAATGTAAATTTGTAAAAAAATGTGGTTTTAAATTTCAGTATTTAAGTGGGGGTCTGAGGCGGTGGCTTTTTTGCACAAAGGTAATCAGGGCCCTGCCTACCAAATAACTTCTCAAATTTATTTTTAAGAGATAAACATAAAATTGAAATAAATTATTTTTAAAACGTTAATTCATTATGCAAAGAATATATCTTCAAAATCCATAAGAGAAAATAAATGTTGTAATAAATTTGCTTATAAACATATATCTTATATAATAAAGTAGACTTTAGTCAATTTTTAGAGTGCCACATCATCAGAAAGGAAGAGGCAAATTAGGACACGTGTCCATATCTAATTCTTATGAGGCCTTTCTTTTTATTTTTATTTGGGCCATTAATGTTTGTGTTAAGATGAGGAGGCTCAATCTCTTTTTTGAACAGAAAAGCCCTAACTAACATGTCTCTTCACTTTGCTTTTCTGTTTCGATCTCAGGAACCCTGGCCGTTCCAATTCCTTTCCTCATGCGAGCCAGCTGCGAAGCGGCAGTCGTTACGACTTTGAAACCTCAATCACTACTTTAACTTCAGTTCTTCTTTTATTTTTCTTCAAGCTTGCGCATGGTGTGTATATATACAGGGTTTGAGAGTCTTTACAACCATCTATTGGGTCTGCCTTTACTCGCATAACGCTAAATCGTTGTCACCAAGTCCGGTAATGGCTAAGAAACAACTCCATTTCTCTGATTCCGGTGTAGGAATTTCGTTGTGACAAGGCTCCTTCGGTTCTGGCCTTTCTGGGAAGCTCGCAATGGTGGAGAGTTGATGGGTCATGCTTGATGGAAAGGTAACTGAGACATTCTCTTTTCTCAATTTTTGTTTCCTGTTGTGTTATGTGATTGAAACTCTGGTTTGATACTATTTTGGTTCAAATGATTTGTTGCCGATTATCCTTTTCCTCTGTCTATGATCTTACCATGCTACTTATTTTTCAGTGTTTATCTGCTAGAGATTTCGATGTTCCAGGCTGTTGTGCTTCCTTGGTGAAAACGAAAGTTTTCCTGAATTTTGCTTTCTATTTTTTATTATCTAGGAGTTTCTGATGGTTGCTATTTTTGCTGTACTTATGATACTTTATCTCTTGATTCTGTAGACGTCTGAAAATGTATCAGATGTTACTTTTTTGTTCATGGTAAACTCTGATCGTTATGCACCAACTCAATATCTTCAGACACATTCTCTAAGAATGAGGATTTTACGAGCAAGTCTTTACATTAGCTGATGCGCATGTTACAATTCGATTCATCTAGCAGGTAAAGCTCCACGAAGTGGCTGAAAGCAGGGACCTTATCCCGATGGAAAGTTCTGCTTCCGTAATTAGGACAAGCTCATGTTGCTGGCCAACACTAGCATTGATTTTCCAGGTTTGTAATAATGTTAACCCTTCACACCCATTTTCTTCTTCAATTATAAGTATTTTTTTTATATTCGCAGATATAGTTGGTGAAATTATGGGTATTGAGACGACATACAATGAAGAAATGAAAAAATATTCAACGTCTCATGTCTCATGGTAACCATACACAGTACATGTCATACCATCTTATTTCCATTTTTGTTTTCAAACTCTCTACGATAAGGGCTTGTATAGTTTTTTAATCAGTTCGTTTCCAAATACTTGACAACGCATGGACATTAACGTATGTGTGAGTATTTTTGACGGGATAGCTACACAACTCCATGATAAGTTGTTTGCGGCTGGTGTGGCCAGCTACTGGTTGTTGTAGCGACTAATTTTAATCCTAAATTGGAGGTTTAGCTATGTCTACTTGGTCTTTTACTTTAAATTCTCAGCCACTAACAATACACATCATCAAACCTTGACTTCTTTGTAGGCCGGCTTTTCCTTAGTGCCATCTCTGGAACTCATTTCTACTTTGACAGTGAGTGTGACATGAACTCCAGCTACCTGCAGGGGTAAGGGTTTCTCGGTTAGATATCTTTGCTATATTTGTTAATTTGGTTTCATGCTCACCATCCTAACGTTGAGCTTTCCACAGGGTTCAACGAAACAGAGAAGGTTCGTCCTCAAGAAGATAGAATCATTTAAAGTGTCAGAACTGAATTCCTATGTCCTCAACTTCCCACTGCAGGTAAAACTCTAAGTTAGTCCCTTCCATTAAATATTTTCATGCTTATCTTTTACTGACTGAAAGCATCACAGGTTGCTGAGTCCTCTTCACTGGAGAAGTATGCTGGGTGGTACTATCTCGCATGATCAAAGTGCTCACGTAAACTTCTACACAGTTTTCATCCTTTACATGCGCTGTATGTAATGATGACAAAGCCGTTGGAGTTGTTTGGTGTTCTACTCCGCATTCCCTTTCGCATTAGCACGTATAGTTAATTATAATCCATTCCTCATCTTCGGTGCCCCTAACAACTCATACCTGTTTTTTTTTGCAAGAAGGTACCGTGTTGAGATGAAAATGTCGGATGCGTCTAACTCTGCTGTGTTAGTTGGTTTTAACGATGAAATGAGCAAGTTTGGCAAATATCAAAGCTCATGGTAGCAGTTGTAGATTCTCCTATTTATAGTAACAAAATGTAATAGAGAAGAGATTGCATTGTCTCTGCTTCATAAGAACAAGAACTGTTTCGATATTGTTATCACTGACGTTCACATGCATGACATGGACGGTTTCTTTGTAAACCATATCTAAAAATGGTTCTCTTGCTGATTCCAAGAACCGAAGAAAGAAAGAATCCCACTACCATCCTTTGAACCGCCAAATCCATGGTTGGAACGCAGAACAATGTAATTTCCTCTCAAATCTCATCTTCTCTGGCATCATATTTTCTTTTGCTTACGGGCTCTTTTCATTTCTTGATTCGACATAAGTGGAGCATCCGCAGAAGGTGAAAGTATGGATCTCTTTGATCAACTTTTAAGTGAAAAAACCGAATCCATGTTTTTATTTTTTTGTAGAGGAGCACGTAGCTTCTTATTTATTTTTTCTTATTTTTTTGTTAATATTAATAGAACATGTATCAACATTGATTAAATGTATTGTTCTAAGTAAATATATTATTATTTTATATATATTTTGTATTACTAGATTTTGTATATTTTTAGTAAAACATTTTAGTTTCAAAATATTAAATATATTTTTATTTTAGCGTAATTTATATATTTTATGATTTATATTTTTTGCTATACTATAATTTTGGGGGAATTTCATTTATGCCCTAAGTTTGACACCACTTTGCAAACTTACCGTTAATGAATGATTATTTAAAAAATACTTTAACTTTTTGATAAAATAGCCTTAATTAATTTTTTAAAATATTTATAAAAAATTAGAAACTTAATCTCACCCTTTTAACACTAAACCCTAAACAATAATCATTAAAGTGTAAACTCAAATCTTAATATATTTTTGATAATGTGTATTTTTGCAAAGTGATACTTAACTTATGCTATTCTTTGCAATTTTTCTATAATTTTTTATAAAAAATATTATAACTAAAAACATGCTATTATAATTTATTTTAAATAAAAATCACAATACTTTTATAAACTTTAATAGTAACTTCTAAATATTTTATTTCTATTTTGTGTATTATTTTAAAGTAATATATTAATTATTTTTTGAAAACTAAAGAATACAACAAAAGCAAAATCTAAAAAGCAAAACCAAAAGCTGGAAATTAAAGCAAAAACCTGAAAAATCAAAAACCAAAATTCAAAATCTGAAAACCAAAAACAAAAAACTATTAAAACAATCATCACCTAATATTTTCTTCCTTTTTATGCTTCCACCTTATGCTTACTTAGACTCACGCCACCACCCATAATTTATATTATACAAATCTCATAGTAATAGAGAACAACACTATTAATACGGAACCACAAAAAAAAGAATGAATTATGGACACCTAACTCACTTATGTCACTAAGCCCATACAATGCTCATCGGTGTAATTTGTCATGGATGGCCTCCTCTAACTAAAATCATCCAGTAAATCATAACTATGGTCGGTCAACATGAGTTACACACCATTATGGGAACAAAATCTTCATTACACAACTAAGTAAAAAGTATTTGATAACATTTTAACTTTCAAAATTTTCTTTTAAAATACACCTTTAAATTTCAAAGTTTATGATAATAACTAAATAACTATGTTTTAGAGAAATACAATTTTTATACATATAGAAAGATTTTTTTTATTTACATAATAGTTCCTTAATTTATACAATTATAACTAAAAATATTACTATTACTATTATTATTATTATTTCTATTTCTATTTGAAAGTCAAAATTTTTAAGAAATGATAGTCCAAATTTTCTATTTAAAATATTAATTAAAATTTGAATAGAAATTTCAAGTAACTTTCACATACTAATAACATAATTAATTTTGAGCCTAAATATTTATTAAAGTAGCATATTCTAGCAATTAATATTTCGGTAAATACTTATGAATATACGATAATTGTTAAAATATTGCCCAAATGAAGATTAACATAACATAATATAATAATTTAATATTCTCATACTATATGCTACTCCATATAAATTCCTTTTTAAATTTCTGACATTTAAATGGCCAACTTTTAGCCAATCCCTTACTTCTACAAATAAAACAGTTATCCCTTACAAAAACGACAACCGAAAATACTACAACTGCCTTACAATCATATAATAGGTCGACATGATACAAAACTTTCGCTTCAAATCATAAACCATAGACCATTGCGTACATATATCAAAACCATCAGTTAAATATTACTAAAGTAAATAACAAAGCTGACCAACATTTCAGCTCCGCAAAATTCAATATCAGCATTATCACCATCAAACACATACTAAACCCACATTGGGATAATTAGTATACATTCCGCGCGTAGCGTGGACAAACCACTAGTACACAAAAAAATACAAACATACAGACAAAATAGTCACCTAGAATGAAGCTCTCATATTAAAAATTTATTACATGTCAACATTTACACCTCTCTGTATGGGATAGAAGCGACTAATTTCAAAAACTTAATGAGCAGCAAGGACCAAAAGCTTTGAAGTTAACTTATTCACACGCCCAGTGTGTATTACATACCAAATAAAGTCATATTGGTACGTTGGTAACAAACATTAATCTAAATATATATAAAGGTTCATAAAAAATAAATGCTCAAGTTAAATTACCATATACAATATTTTTAAAGTTAGTACTCACTCCAACAACAATAAAAAAAAATTGCACTGGATTGTTAGAAATTTAAAATGCAAATACAGTATGAAAATAGCCACATGCATAAAAAAAAGAGCTCCAAACAATTTTTTTCTTTATTATGCTATTCATACGGAAATATTTGGCTTCCTAACATGTAACACTATTAAAAAGAGATGCGTATCATATACATAATATTATGAAAAGATCATTATTTTACAACTAAAAATAATGGAAATAAACATTCACATTGGACCCAAAATATGAAACAAAAAAAAACACAAAAATACAAAAGATATAAAAAAGACAAATAATAGTGTATGCAAAAATTTTAAAAAACTTATATCACATAATCCGCGCGTAGCGCGGAAAAAGAATCTAGTTAATAATAAAGAAAGGAAAAAGTAGTTGAATTTGAACACTAGAAGAGAGTATGGATTCAAATGTTGTAATCTAGACCAGTTCATGGAACGCAGACTAGACTCTGTTTTGGATTCAATTATACTTTTACTCCTTGCTTTCTTTCTTATGGTCTCTATACTCTGTTTCATGTTTAAATAAAAGCGAGAAGAAAGCGATGAGAGCACTTGGAGTCGTTACAAGGAGGTTAGCATTTATATGGTTGTTCCAGTGTTAGGATAGACGAGGGATAAATACAGGCGGGATCATGTGTATCCGTATCGTGCTTGTCCCAAATGCTCCTACAAGAAGAACTGTTGTCATCCCTTTGAGTGCACCAAGAGCCACCAAGTACGTTCCCCACTTCATCCCAACGCTCTTGGACGCTACCGAGTAAGCTGCGTTTCGATAAATATTTGCGTACTTTTGCATCATACTCAAGAGCAATACCATCAAACACTATATCTAGGGATGTTATATAGGGCTATCCAGCCTTATTTAGAATTAAGCTTAACCCTAAGTGAATCCTAACCCTTTTAAAACCCATCAACTATGTAAAACAGGGTTGAATCTTTCTTAACCCTTTTTGAGCATTTTATATTTTTATGTAAACACATTTTACTATAATCTCTTACAAATATTTGTCATTTTATATACTAATATATATCAAATAAATATTTCTTATAATTTATTAACTTATTATATTATTTATAGTGATTAACTGATTATCATATAAAAGTTAAATTAAATAAAGTTGAATCAAAGGTTTGAGTCTTATATAAATAGTAAAAAGTTTCAAATCATTATAAATGGTCACAGAACATGCTTAAAAGCTGAAACAAACCGCGACACCAAAAATTGTAAAAAATTTTATTTGATACTTTAACGATACTCAAATAAACAAGATGATCTTTCAAATATTTTTTGCTTGTAAAAGACTGCAATTTGGTAACAACCAACTTCGGTGTATCTTCCAAAGGATGTTTATTACTGCTCATTCTTGACTGTATTTTTCAAAAAAGAATCTATATCAAACAAAGCATAGGACAATGTTACATGATATACAACTTATCATGATCAAAATCCAAGTTATATGAAAACCAGTCACGTTACATGGTGCTCTAACATCTCATGAACTAACAATGCATGCTCTCAGCTTTACCTTTACAGACACATCAGCACAAAACCAGAAGCAAGTAGAACGACAACCCAGAAGCTCATAAGAACGAAGACAACGCAGACAACACCGACAACAAGCTCATGCTTTAAGCTCATAAAAAGTCAGACAACTCAAATAACAATCACAAGCCATTATTATACAACACAAGTACAAAACACATACAACAAGCTCATGCTTTAAGCTTATAAAAAGACAGACAACATAGACAAACCTCAATACATAAGCATTCTGTCCAACCACATTTATTACTTAAGTGAAATCATCACTTATATACAAATGAAAGGCTTACCTTCATGTGCTAGAATTTCTAACTTATGAACGATTTTTTGCAGAATTATCATCTTCATTATCAAAGTAATCTTCAAATATCTCCCGTAAGTTTATGAATATAAGTTAGATAAACAACATAAAAAATCGATTTCTTTAAGTTAATAATAAAAATTTTACTTTTAAATTCTGCAAATCCTCTTAAACAATTTCGAGTGGCAATTAATGCTTGCATATTTTTTGGGAAAAAGTCGATTTCTAAAAGGATTCAAAACTTTTCCTCCAACACTGAAAGCTGACTTAGCTGCAACTGTGGTGATGGGTATGCTCAGTAAATCAAATGCCAATCGCTATATCGATGCTGATTTCCTTTCAAAAAAATTAAAAATTCCATATCTTCAAAAGTTTTCATCTCTAGTCTTGGTTCAACACCCAAATAGATTTCTATATTTGACTTGGCATTTCTTGAACTAGATCAATGTAATTATTCACATTGAACCAAGTTAACCCAATGGGTATGTCTCTTGATTTTCTTCAGCCATTGTCGCTATAATATCGAATCCTACTTATGCAAAGTACACAACTGTAGCTTCGGAGAAAGACGTAGTAAAAGCTTGTATTAGAGTTAATTTGGCCAACTTAGACTGGTTAGGTAATAACTTCTCGAGTTTGTGTACTAGCTAGTTTCATGTTATCACACATGAAGGTCTTAAAAATTTGTGTTGAGTAAACTATCACCAAATCTCAAATTTAGCAGAAAATGAAGTCACAAAAGCTGACCACCAAAATTTTTATAATAACAAAGAAGAATGAATGGCCGTTACAATGGTAAAAACTCGAATCATACAAAAATGGTAACTTACTGAGGTATGCATAAGGAATTCAAATGGCCAAGAACTGATATTCTTCAGCTTCTGAAGTCATTTTCGTCCTCATTTTGTTGCCAAGATCGGTTATTACAGAACCAAGGGCTTCAAACTGAGGATGAGACTTATCTACAACTCTAAAAGTATGCCTCTGATTCGCAACCGTAATCCAACTGTAACCCGGCTATTTCTTCAACCCCCTCACCTCCATCTTCCTTCTCATCTCTATAGCTTCCTCCCTTCTCCCACTCGCCGCGTATATATTATGCAAACATAAGTCAGAGCATCAAACGTACCTCTTTCTAGAACCTTCTCCGCTACCTCTTTAGCAATATTAGCCTCGCCGTGAACATTACAAGCAGCCAAGAGCGCTCCATAAATGGGAAGTGATGCTTTAGCCTTGAGACGATTGATCATCTTGTATACATCTTTCAATATAACAGCCCGACAATAGATCCACAAGGCATGTATAGTGTTCTGCTTGCACAGAAAGTGACTAGTCTCTAACGATCTCCTCAAAGAACTCTATTCCTTTCTCTACCAAATCGTCGTGTCTGCAAGCGGATAACAAGTTAAGATATGTCTCCTCACTGGACACTGGGTTTAAACCCGTGTCTCCGCATCTGGTCATACATTTTTATTGCTTTTTTACCATCCCCATGGTGTGCATAAACCGCAATCATAGTGTTCCATGACATTTAATCCCTTTGGCTGACTACTCCAGAATCAAAAATCTTCACTAATTCACCGGATTTTGAGTACATTTTAATAAGCGCTGAAGTCATCATATTGTTCTTTTGGTGAATTGGTAGATATCAACTGGTGAATCTGCTGCCCTTCCACAAGCCTAGCCAAGTCACTATGTGCGCTTAAAATGCTCACATACGTTACTTCATTTGGCTTAAAACAGCCATCCCTTAACATATTTGAGAAAACTTTCAGCGCATATTCATTTTCTTTATTATGGACGTATCCTGTAATCATCATGTTCTAGGATACGACACTCTTTTCAGGCATCTTCTCAAATAAAACACATGCTCTCTTCATCTCCCGTTCTCCAAGTTATAACATTCTTTTCAGGCATCTGCTCAAATAGAACACATGCTCTGCTCATCTCCCCGTTCTCCATAAACCATGTGATCATTGTGGACCAAGATATAACATTCTTTTCAGGCATCTGCTCAAATAGAGCACATGCTATGTTCATCTCCCCATTGCGTATAAACCCTGTGATCATCGTGGTCCATGACCCAGAGTCCCTCTCCGGCATCTGTTCAAAGAGTTGGTCAGCTTCATCTATCGTATTGTTATGTGCATAACGTCTGATCATTGCATTCCATGAAACAATGGTTATTTCAGGCATACAATCGAAAACCCGTCTCGCTTCATCTACCTTACTCTTCCTTGCCAAACCATCAACAATAATAGTCCATAATTTGCATTTAAAAATTGACATAGTTACTTTTTTTGTGTATATAATCCCTTCTTCATATTAAGTGTTGTTGTAGAAAAATATTTTTTGTTACAAAATAAATATTGTTTTGGATTTACGATGCAAAATTCATTATTTTTATACTACAATTTATTTTTATATTGATTGAAATATGGTTACGTGCATTAATTGTATTTTTATATAGAAAATATGCAAAATTAATTGTCTTCTAAAATGAAACAAAATAAGTATAAAAAACAACTTATATATTTATTGAACTTTATCTGACGAAATTGTAACATATATATATATATATCTAAATCAACTAAATGTTTGGAAAATATCATCTAATTTTTATTAAAATAAAAATTTAACAACATTTCCGATTAAAATTTTACAAATATTGTAATATTATTAGATTTAATAATTTGTTTTTAAGCTAGAAAAATATCATAATTTACTTGTACGAACACCTCTTAAGTGCTTCAGCCATTAATTTCTGTGAGATTCTATACGATTATGAGTTATTCTCGGTTTCATTGATTAGTTCAAGATTATGTTGACAAAAAAGAACAACAGCTCTTAGCTGCTAATCATACAAAGTAATCGAACAAACTCATATCAATGTCACTCTTATTCCCTTCTCGCATTACTCTTCCACCGCATCTTTCCAAGCTATGAAATTGAAACTCTCTGAGTGAATTTGTTCTGCATTACAGGCTTTGACTAAATTCTTAAGTTCACTTTCAGTTGGAGTCTTATCTGAGACAGAACTGAAACTGATGTCTTCTGGAGTTATGTCGTCTGAGTCTTGAGCTAACCAGCCACCACCAAATCAGCTTGATAATCCTCAGAATCTACACCAGTGAGTAGTCATTATGGTTATGAGTTGAACATAGAAAAGCAGTCTTGAAAATGAACATAACAAATTAGTCTCACATGCACACATATATATATATACCTTAGCAGCTGCTCTAATCATAGCTAGATGGACCACCAATGTCGATGGTGATCTCAATCCCATTATCCTCAAAACTGATCCTACCTGGAGCAGTAGCTTTGTCACAGAACGGATACAAATTGACAACCACTACATCAAATGCACTTGTCATTACATAACATGAGACAAGATGCAATTTAATTAGGATAAAGTAGACAATATAAATCTTACTTAATCTCAACCTTAGAAAAGACAAGGTAAATCAAAATGTCAAAACTCACCAATCCCATGCTCATTATGAGCTTCCATGCATATGATGGTCTACGTCTCTTCTACCGCTGTGTAGATTTTGTTGCAAAGACTTCGCACGCCCATCAAGCTTTTCGAGAAGCAGAGAAACAAAGGCAGAGCTTAGTTCACTACACCAAACTCAACTGGCACATACATAATCATTGAGAAATAACAACAGTGTATCTAGAGATGAGAAAAAAAGTGAATCATTTTTAAATCCATAAACACTTAGGACAGAAACATAACTCATGTTCTAAAATAAGACATAACTCATGTTACTTTAAAAACCTTAGAGTATACAGACTATAACTGAAACAAAAACCAACCATAGGAGCCTGGCTGACTCCTTGGAGCTGTCTGAGACTCTGAAATGGCTTGGAATGCAAGGAAACTCGGACGCAGTGACTTACAGTGGACCTGCTGCTCATAGAAAATCCAGCTAGCCTTTTAAAAAGTGAATAAAGTTCTAACAAAATGTGAAACAAAGACACCAAGAAGAAGAACAAGACTACGGAGAGAGGAGAACACACAGGCTAAGCAACGTCGGTCTTTCTCTGAAGCTAGCCGTAGAGTTTTGCCGGAGTGAGTACTCAAGGAGGTGGTGGCTGAGGAGCTGAGCTAGTGTTTGGTTTTTGCGGCTAATTGGATTTTTTTTAAAAAAATATTACTCCCTTCAAATTATACAATGTTTTAGAAGGTTTTTATTGTTTTAATATATAAGATGTTTTGAAATTTTAAAGTATTTTTTGAAGTTTTAAGGTTAATTTTAACTTTATTGGAAATTGTTCAACCAATAAAATTTTATAGTTTTTTTTATAATTGATTGAATGATTTAAAATTTATTTTTAAAAATACTTTCTAAAAAATATAATTTTTTTAATTTTTGTGTAGTAAATTAAAACATCATGTATTATGAAACGGATGGAGTAGTAAATATGGAAATATCTAATAATATTTTATTGGCATAAGGTGGGAATATATTTTTATCGAGAATTGCATTTATTATGATAGTTTGTGACAGTTAGATTACACCTGTATCTTCGCCTGGAATATTTCGAAAAAGCTTTTTGTTTCTCCCGAAAATTAACTTAAAATTTATATAAAAAGAAACCAAAATTCTCTTTTTGTTAAAGTGTACGACAATTAATAAAAAAATGAAACTTTACCGGACTAGAGTGGTAAATCAACTAACATTCCAATGGTGTCTACGGAGATGACGTAAGTTTTTTACGTGTATTTTACGAATAAATCCTAAAATTTTGAAATATATACAATTAAATAAGATTTTGTAAAGAGAATAAAAAATACGATTTAAAAACTAGGGTTAATAATTATTTAAATTTATTAATCTTTTAAATTTACATAGCTAGAGCTATATATTGTAGGATACACCTAAAATTTTTTTGTCAAAAATAATTTTGAAAAAAATAATTAAAAAATACTTTATTAAATAATGTAATTATACATTTATATTTTTTTTAACTAATTTATATTTATGATTTAGAGTTATAAATTTTGAAAAGCGATTTTAAAATTAAAAAAGTTATAAATATCAAAAATTTTAAAATAAAAACGTTTTTTTCAAATTTTTTTTAAAGATTATTTAGTGATAAAAACTGAGAAAACTATATGATAGAATTGCTCAATAATGAATCGTAATTCTCATAAATTAGTATTAGAAATATAACTATAATTACAGATAATAATATCTGGCAGCACGCACAATATACTATTTTGTCTGGAGAATATACGAAACTAGAGAAGAAGAGAGATTAAAGGACTCGTCTTCTCCTCCAACTCATCGATCGTCAAATCCTCAGTCTCTGCTGGTAAAATAACCTCTTCTCACTTCTTTCTCACTCGCCTTTGTTTACGCTTCTATCTTTGCTCTTCTCGCTGATGGAAAATCTCTGGATCCGATGTATTTCCACTTGAATTTCGTCTGTACCTTCAAATGACACTCAGATCTTGCGTTCTTCATAGTTTCAGTTGTTTTTCCTGCTTGATCGGGCTGGGTCTAGGTTTTTAGCTCAAGTTTTGGTTCCGTTAACGCGTATTTGAGATTGTGATTGTGTTTTTAGCTCGATCTGGTGATCAACCGATCGATTTCAGTTCAGCGATTCAAGCTACTTGATGGTGTTTCTGTAGACGAAGCGATTGAGTTCTCTCTGTGTCTTGTGACTTGAACAGTTGAGTAGTCACTTTTAGCTAGTTTCTTGGTTGGAAGTAGATTAGCTTTGAGCAGGGCAGCCCCAGGGCCGGCCTGGCTTTGAGTAGGGTTAATCATATAGCGAGATGAAACATTATAAATTATATATTTATTGATCATTTAACTTTAAGTATGTAACTGTTTTAATCTCATAAATCTCAGAGCCGGTCCTGTGCTTGAGTAGTGCCTTTCTTCCTGAAGAATATGTTTGATGCATCAGTAAACTTACTCTTTCTCCTATTTCAGGCACCGCAGTGAGAGTTTGAGTTGTTCATGTTCCAAATCCTATACTGCAACCAAAACCTTGGATGTTTAACAAAGAATGCATATGCGAAGATTTGACTTGGGCTATGGTATGTGGACTCCAAGCGTCTGTGAGGGAGCTGGTGAACTAGATGGATAGACTCTTTGATAAAGATAACATGGATCAAGAAAAGGGTTATGAACATGTTCAGTATACTGCCCCTGATCCTAGAAATGAGGGGATTGGCTCTATGAATCAAAGGTTTTCTCACGATTCTTCAACTAACGTTAACATGAATGTGCGGCCTCCAGATTATGGTATTTCGACCCCTGCTCGGCCTGTTCTGAACTACTCCATACAGACTGGTGAAGAATTTGCGTTTGAGTTTATGAGAGATAGGGTGATTATGAGACCGCAGTTCATGCCGAATGTGTATGGTGAGCCGCCCAGTGGTATGCCAGTTTCTGTTAATTTAGGTTCTATGGGGATGGTTCTTCCGATGTCAGAGAGCGGCTCTAACACTACGGTGCTTAACACAGCAGAAAAACGTCATACCCTTGAGCAAGAGAGAAAACCCCCTTCTAGAAATGAAGATAAGAACTACAATGAGCTGTTACATTCAGCCCCTGTTATTTCTTCAAGAAATGACACTGGTCAAAGGCCTCATAGTTTGGCTTCTTCTAGAGCTTCTGATAGCTCTTTGAACCAGGTAAAGTTTTTGTGTAGTTTTGGTGGTAGAATCATACCCCGCCCCAGAGATCAGAAACTTAGATATGTAGGCGGTGAAACTCGCATCATCCGGATTAGCAAGACTATTTCTTTTCAAGAACTCATGCATAAAATGTCAGAAATGTTCCCTGAAGTACGTACCATAAAATATCAGCTGCCAGGCGAGGATCTCGATGCCCTAGTCTCTGTATCTTCCGATGAGGATTTACAAAACATGATGGAGGAATGTAACGTGTTTGGTAATGGAGGTTCTGAGAAGCCCAGGATGTTCTTGCTTTCGAGCAGTGATATAGAGGAGGGTCAGTTCGGTATGGAACCTGCAGAGGATGATTCTGAGGTTCAGTATGTTGTTGCTGTCAATGGGATGGATATTAGTTCACGTAAAAGTTCGGTTGGTATAACTGCTCCAGGAAACAATTTGGATGAACTACACAGGAATACTGACAGGGAGATCAGTCGAGCTGCCACAGAACCAGTAGCTTCGGTTGTTCCCTTGGCCGGTAATGAATCTTTATCAGCAGGCCAAAATTCTCAACCTGTAGCAGCTTTTTCTACTGGAAATGAACCATTTTCACAGCCTTATCTAGGCCAGCAATTACATTTCGCCGGACTTGGTAACCCCCAAGTTTACACGTCAGCTCACATGGCAAGCATAGGCTATATTGATGAGAAGGGGTCTGCTCCTTTGCATGTTCAACCACAGCCTCATTATATCCCATATTCTGTGAATCCTGAAACGCCTCTTGAAACTGTGGCCCCTCACTATTCACATAAACCTGAGCAACGAGTTTTACATGATGAGCAGATCTATCATGTACAAGATTCAGAAGCTTCAACAAAAGGGGCCAAAATGAGAAGAGATGACTCGTTTAAGAAGGTAATTGATCCTGCTAATGTATCTACTGTCGAGACCACTCTTTCAGCAAAGGAGCCAAAGATGAGGAGAGAATCATCAACTCCAAGGGCCAGTGAGTATTCTGTTTCCTCTACGCCTGACTTGAAAGTCCCAGATCACGTCCTGAAGGAAGAGGCTCCAATTGCGACACAAATATCCGATTCAACACCAGATCCAAGTACCTCAGCTTGTCCAGAGAAAAGTCTTAGAAAATCCCAAGATCATCTTGAGAACAATCTTTCAGCAAAGGAACCAAAGATGAGGAAAGAACACTCCACCACAAGGGTCAGTGAGTACTCCATCTCCTCTCTATCTAGTGATTCTATGGTCCCAGATCACACCCTCAAGGAAGAAGCTCCTACTTCCATGCAAATATCCAACTCAACACCAAATCCAAGTTCCTTTGTTTATCCAGAAGGACGTCTTAAAACACCCCAACAAGATGTTCCGAAAACGGCTGCCTTAGATACAGCAAATGAAGGCATGAAAATCTATCAGGACAATCAATTTTGTCTGCCTAGGGGAATCCCTGCATCTGGGCTTGTTACTTCAGATGGTAATTCATCTAACGTGAATAATGTTGTCGACCAGCCAGTGATTCATCAAAGGGTTTTCCATTCTGAGCGCATTCCACGAGACATAGCAGAAACTAAACGTTTGTCTAAATCTGATGATTCCCTTGGTTCTCAGTTTGTAATGGCTAAGTCAACTTCAGATGCATTCCTACCTATCAGCGAATCAGCTGAAACTTTTCATGAAGCAAATATGGAGTCCCAGAATGTTCATTCTAGCGCACCAGTAAGACCAGCTCCTGAAAGCCTCTGGACAGCCGATGGTAGTATCTCACAATCTGAAAAAAGGAACTTGGAACCTAACACCACAGAGCACGTAAGTCAGTCAGAGGATACAGTTAAGGCTGTTCCACGAGGACACATAGAGAAGGGGGATATAGTTGTTGATATTAATGATAGGTTTCCTCGTGATTTTCTTGCTGATATATTGAAAGTGAAAGAATCTCTAAGCTTCCATGGATTAGGGCCATTGCATGCTGATGGAGCTGGAGTGAGTGTAAATGTTCAGAATCTTGACCCAAAAAATTGGTCGTATTTTCGAAATTTGGCGCAGGATGAGTTTGAGAGGAAGGATCTATCCCTTATGGATCAGGACCACCCTGGGTTTCCCACATCCCTGACTAATACCGATGGAGTTCCTATTGATTATAGCTACCCACCATTGCAATCTGCGAAAGTTGCTCCAACTCAACTACCACAAATCCGCTTTGATGGTAACATTCAGCCGCATGTGTCTACTACTGCCGTAGCTGATTCGAGCACAGTTGACAAACAAGAAGAATACGGTCAGTCACAGTCCAAAGGGGCTGAAAGCACAGATGCAAATGTGGTACGCTTATTGTTTTCAACCTAATTATGAAAGATCTAATACTAATATAGTTTCAGTACTGGTGAGATACATGTTATAATTCATATGTTCTGATTTCTATACTTGAATATGTAGAATATTGGAGTTCCTCTGATTGACCTTGTTGCTGAGGATAACAGGTCTCTGCAGGTATGCATTTTCAGTTTATGGCTTACATGTTTTCAAGGTGTTGCATATGCCGCTCTCTTTTTTAACTAACTGTACAGGCATCACATTAAAAGATGGCTTTCGTACAATGAAGTATTACTCTTAGCAGTACAACCCCTAAGTACCAAAAGGATTTTCATATTCTATCAAGTTATGACTTTCCAATATATGCTTTAGCTGCCTTTTCTGTTTTTGGTATTTGTCTGTTCTTGTTTTAAGAAATTTTGTATAAAGAGCATAATATAAGCTGCTTATAGACTAGACTAGTTCATGTCCCACTGTTAGCTGAAACCATTTGAGCTTAAGAATTCTATTGTCAATCTTGCTCCTGGTTTTCTCGCTGATGATTGTTTCCGTTTTTTTTTTTGGTTTCAGGTCATTAAAAATGACGACTTGGAAGAACTGAAAGAACTAGGTTCTGGTACCTTTGGAACTGTTTATCATGGAAAATGGAGGGGTACAGATGTTGCTATTAAGCGGATAAAAAGGAGCTGTTTCATTGGTCGTTCATCTGAACAAGATAGATTGGTGAGCTTTCTTTCTCAAGGAGTTGGGTTGTCTGAGGTTTATATAAGTACATAAGGTTTATATAAGTACATAAGCCACACTGTGGTTCTCCCAACTTACATAATTTGTCTACTTTATGGTCAATAGAGTACTGCTAGAGGACACTACTACCATCTGCCCACAGAACATAGCCTTTTTGTTCATTTGTCTTTTGCATGCAGCGGCTATTAGATGCTTGCTATATAATCTTACTAATATTTTCCTCCAGTACAGATAAAGGATTCTTACTTTCGATAAAGCTGCATTAGTTCAATTGATTTTCAGTTTCACGAACCAATGATTGAAAATTTCAGACGTCGGAGTTCTGGCATGAAGCTGAAATTCTTTCCAAGCTACATCATCCAAATGTTATGGCATTCTACGGAGTAGTGAAAGATGGGCCAGGAGGAACTTTAGCTACAGTGACAGAGTACATGGTCAATGGATCGCTTAGACATGTTTTGCTCAGCAACAGGTAAATTATTTACACAGCTCGTTGGAAGTCCTGCTTCCAAAAAAACAACTTTAGATGTATACCAGTTCACATTTGTGGAACTACAGGCAGATTGATCGACGTAAGCGACTCATCATTGCAATGGATGCAGCTTTTGGAATGGAATATTTGCACTCAAAGAACATAGTGCATTTCGATTTGAAGTGTGACAACTTGCTTGTCAACTTAAAGGATCCCGCCCGTCCGATATGCAAGGTAATTTTCTTGGACAATTCGATATACAACATTGCCATATTGTTTTGTTTATGTGATTTGAGAGATGCTGGTTTATGCAGGTTGGTGATTTTGGTCTGTCAAAGATAAAAAGAAACACTTTGGTCAGTGGCGGTGTAAGAGGAACCCTTCCTTGGATGGCTCCCGAGCTACTTAGTGGCAGCAGCAGCAAAGTTTCTGAAAAGGTACCAAACCCAAAGCTCTCAAATTAGCTTTGGAAAGTGAAGACAGTTTCTATTTGTTTAGTTTCAGTGCCCTCTTGCAAATAATGTTTCGCCGTGGATACTTCACTTGCTTTTACAGGTCGATGTGTTCTCTTTCGGAATCGTCTTGTGGGAAATTCTTACCGGTGAGGAACCCTACGCTAATATGCATTACGGTGCAATCATCGGTAAATTGCCGTCTTTTCTCTCGTTTACTCTCCTTTTCTTTTCTTACCAAACAAGGTTGAAGCTTATCTGTTATGGCTGTCTGAATCTATTGCCCATTGTAGGAGGCATAGTGAACAATACATTGAGACCAACCGTGCCAAGCTACTGTGACCCGGAATGGAGGATGCTGATGGAGCAGTGTTGGGCTCCTGACCCATTTGTTCGACCTTCCTTCCCAGAGATAGCCAGACGTCTACGCACCATGTCCTCCTCTGCGGCAAAAGCCCACGTTGCCAGTCACCAAATCCACAAGTAATCTATATGTTCATTATTACCGGTACGTAATTCGTTTTCTAAAGAGGTTTGTGTATAAAAAAAAACATCGTTGCATCTTCTTTCGGATTTAAGAGTGTTGCGGTTTCAAGGTGAGAAACCACCATGTTGATTTGTACAAGAAGTCCTAAAACACGTATTCATATTTGTATAGCCATTATTATCACTGAGTGTAAGTAAGTAAATTGGTTTTGGTACTCTTTTTATGTATTCGAGTCTTTTCTTCCAATAAAATTGGTTTTGGTATCATATTTTATACATAAAAAATTTGACCAACGTTCAAAAACGCTCTATTGAGGAACATTGAAGATAACACGATGTTCTCTAAAAATCTTCCTAAGAAACGCATACACATAGCGTTTATAGTATTATATATAATATATATATATATTTTTAAAGGTTTCAAATTATTATTTAAAATTTATAGTAGTATATATAATATATATTTTGATGTTTCGAATTATTATTTAAAATTTATAATATTTTATATAATATATATTTATAAAATATTTATACCCGCAAAATTGCGGACAACTACTTAATATATATATATATATATATATATATATATATATATATATATATATATATATATATATATATATATATATATATATATATATATATATATATATATATATATAATCAGTTTGCTTAAAAACGGAGAATGTGTTAGTTGTTAAATTATTATTTAGTATTTAGAAAACGTTACTTCATTTTGGGGAAAATTTGAAAAAAATACATTTGTATGATGTTCTAATTTGAGAACTACTCTTATCATTTAAATTTTTGAAAGCTGCGCATTTGTATTTGTGAATTGACTCAATTATCCAATTTAAATTGTTATCATATTATTTTTTGTCACAATTTCTTCAATGTGTAAATTAAAATGTTTAGAAAGAATAACAATTACTTTAAAATAAATCTTAATTATATCTACAAAACATCTTATTAAAATATATAGTAAGATCCCACATATAATAAAAAAACATTTGTAATAAATGCACAAAAATAACATTGACAAGTGGTAGTTTCACAATCACTTAAGAATACGAATATTGATGTGGTAGTCTCATAATCATTTTAAATTAATATGTTCACACATCAATAAGAATATTAATCCCAATTTAATGTGTTCACAAACTAATTTTTTATCAGCTCATTTTTAGTTCTACATTTTTAACATTTGTATTAATGAATTAAAGTTATCTTCGTACAACTACTGTATAATATCATTGTTAAAACAAAACAATTACTAAATCATTAAGATTCTCATCAACAAAATGTTGGAATTAGAATGTTTTTAGAAATTGAAGTTTCATATCTTCTCAAACTTGACCATGATTGAGACTTATGTACAAGAAGACAATAATTGTGATTAGTTATAAATAAAGAAAATTGAGGCAAAAAATATCACACAAAGAGTCGGATCTTTAATTTAGCCAATTATTGTTTTTTATCAGACCGAGAATAGAAACATAATCAAATTGTTAGAAAGAATCAGAAATTAGAAAAACTTTAAAAGGAAAGAAAATTTGCAAAATCGATTGAAAAATAGAATTCAGGTACCGAGTGAAAAGATCATATCATTGTCGACGCAACCCTAACCCCCGTTCACTCGATTGTATCATATTTTACTATATTTACCATGATATTTTTATAAGAGATTACATCAATTTTACAACATACCCAACAATATTGACACGGCGTCCTACCATTTTTATTAGTATCTTTAAATATGGTCTAATAATTATGTATGTAAAATTACCCAGAATATTTGTTTTACATTTATTTTGATTTTTTTATATTACTAAAATAAAGTAAGTCTTGGTAAAATATTTGGATCCAAACACTTAACTTGATCTGAAAGTAATAGTAAACATAAACTAAAACTCATTAAGTATTTATGGATCTAAAATTTTAATATCCGGATAACGAGACTCAAAATATCTAAATCACAATTATATACTTAAACAGAGTAATTAATTTAAAACTTTATCTATTATATATTCAAAAATATAAAAATATCTAAAAATTATCAAAATAATCACAAATAAATATCTAAAAATAACAAAGAAATGTTTAAAATACTGAAAATGTATATTTGTTCTCCGTCTAAAAATTTAAATTGAACTAATCTTTATATAAATTGAAGTACTTAGTCTTACATTATACAATTTTTAATGTTTTATATTATTTCTATTTTTGGATTTTGAGGATTTAAATATATTTAAATTTTTATTAAAAAATTACATAATAAAAATAGGTGTCCGAACTTGAAACTGAACCGAATCCGCAATGATTAAAACCGAATCCAAACCAAATTTAAACCAAAATTTGTAAATATTTGAATCAGATTTAAATTTCTAATTCTATAAATCTGAAATTCATCAACTGAATCAGAACGGAAATCTGAATGTCCATTCCGAGAAAAACTATATGACAAATTCCTTATTACAATGTAAAATAAATAATCTAATAACTATTTCACTATGTACACAGCGCGTATCACTACGTAGTTTTTATTAAAAAGAAAGTGTCTTACGTGTTCTTGGTATCTTTTTAATGTAAATTTTTTTATATGTGAAGACAAAAATCCCAATTAGGTTAAATATTTTCGATATAGAAGACTTCCCGATAAATCTTTTAAGGGACAAGGCCGGCTTAAACACTTCGTAAGCCCTGGGGCAAAAAAGAAAAAATTGTCCCGTAGAGCAAGAAAAATGTGGCTTATTGCAACAAATAAAAATGCTGATCAAAACAAGCAAAATAAGTGTAACATCTTATTTTGCTCACAGAAATATAACTAATGTCATAATCTAAAACCAACAGAAACTAATGGCATAATCAAAACAATTTATTTGACTAACGTTTTTCATATGATCAAACCCAAATTTTAATCAGCCCTTAAGCTTGTCACAAATCTACTTGAAGCACCTTTTGTGTGATTGGATAAACAATTCAAGTAAAAGTAAAAATAACACTTATAAATATGAATCTGAACGTCCAAAAGAAAAAAACAAAGCTGGAAAAACCAGTTAATATAAGTTGAATTGTATGTAAGTGACCAAAATATCTTATGAAAAAGAACACGTTAACAAATGCATTCACAAACACTTGTGATTCCTCCTTACCACCTTAAAGCGTACAATATAATGATCTTTGATGAAAACATGTTAACAAATAACCAAAAAACAATAGAGATCGCAGTATGGTTCCTGTTTAGCTCTACAGGCATTATATATAATTAATTTTTTATGACCGTGTATAAAATAAGGATACGTAACTTTAAAGCCTAAAACTGAGAAACTACAAAAACTCTTACTCAAGCCCGCTTCCCATTTTCAGTCGCCATGCGGAGTAAAAAATTTAAATGATAGAACCTAAAAAAGTTAACACTATAAACTTTACGGCCCCAGGTGAACAGAAAAAAAATATTTATGGGCCCTTTTTGTCCATGGGCCCTGGGCGGTCGCCCTGCTTGCCCCACCACTTAAGCCGGCTCTGCTAAGATAAGACTTCCTAAACTATGAAGTCTTCCAAAACCCTATCTAATACATGAGAAGATTTTTAGACTACTTCTAGAAGATTTGTACGCATTAGGCGGGAAATCTTCTAGTGCATTATGAAGTTTTCTGGAAATTTTCCAAAACTCTATAATCTAATACATGAGAATACTTCTAGAAGACTTCTAGAAGACTTCTAGAAGACTTCAAGAAACTTTGCATTAGGCGGAAAGTTTTCGAGTAAATCTTCTAGTGCATTATGAAGTCTTCTGGATTTTTTTTAGAAATCTTTCAAAACTCTATAATCAAATAACTAACTAAATAGAAAAAAACTTCATTAAACTTAAAATCAACTTATAATGTGATTAATATATACAAAAGTAAACACATATAGGTCAAAAAAAATCTTTTAAAATTTAAGATTTAAAAATCTAACTCTAAAATACAAACAATACTACAACATATATTATCACAACCTAAACCAAAGACTCTCATTACTCAATCTACATTCATTCATTTATATTGAAAATAACTCAATTTTAGTATTTTTAAATTTACATCATTTATTAATTTTTATAGTTACATGATTTCAATTTTTTCCTCATATAAATATTTTTTATAAAAATTTTAAATTATTTTTAAGATTAAATGTACAATAATGGTAAAATTGAATACAATATTTTGTTTGCTCATAAGAAATTTGTTGTATTTTCAATAGCCTTTTAGGTTACTTTTGCATTTGATTGAATTTAGGTTACACTTTAAATTTAAAATCAAGTTTTGAATTATTTTTAGCAATTTCCCCATTTAATTTTATAACTTTATATATATTGTTCTTGACCACATCGTTTATTTTCTTATCAAAATTCAAAAAAACTATTCATTTGATTTCATTTAAAACTTATTTGATTGACTTGTAAAGTTGCATATATCTGTTGGAAATGACAACTGTTTTTGCATGCAGAATAAAGACTGTTGAGAAACTTATTTATTTAAGTTTATAAAAATAGAAACTTTATACAAATAAACTTTATGATAAAGTCACAAACATATTATAATTTGTTTTTTCGTAATATCATTTTTATTTTAAAATTTTAAATGGTAAACTAACATGTCTATCTCAAACATAAACATATCTAAACATAAATAATTTTAATAATAATAAACATATTATTATTTTCGGATTTATATTGCATTTATTAAAATATCTAGAATATGTATTTTCACTTCTAATAAAGTGTAGTTTTAACAAAACAAAAATAGAATATTTTTGCATATCATTTCAACCTTTTTGCTATCAAATAACCATGGCTTTTTTCACATATCATTATCAATATAGTATGTAATTTGATAGTACGTCATTTAAGATTAGCAATCGTTACATAGTACATTAGTACGTCTTTGATTCTTCCGAGTCATATCACTTTTGGATTGATTTACTAGAAATTCTATTAGATGTATTCTATATGGCATATCTGATAATGGTTTTGCCGGATATAATTTATCTCACTTTGCAATCTCTAGCTAGCTAGGCTTCACCAATTTGATAGAAAAAATGAATTAAGAGATCATAAAGGAAAAGCAACAATTAGCAGCTCCCCTTCAAAAGTAAGTGTTGGTCAAAAAGTTGTAGTTTATTCCAAACTTCAAAAGGCAGTAATTATTTTCGGTTAATCAATAATTAAAATAATTAATTTCCAGTTACAAGATTATGAATCATATGATTTATTACCGTTCATTCGTGAATGCTCCAATATGAAAAATAATATGTTGAATACAGATAATGTACATACAAAGACGCCAATTTTATTCTTTATCACAAATAAAGACGTCAATTAAGTTTACAAAAAAAGTACTCCTTCCGTTCATATAAACTTGACGTTCTGCTGCTTTTTCTATATCAATATATTTGATGTTCACCGAATTATATGCAAAAAATGATGAAATATGACATTTTCTACTCTTGTAATTAATAATCTCTAGTGATAATGATATGAAGTCATGTGAACATTAAAGACTAATGAAAAAGGTTAAAATAGATATTACATCAACCTTTTTTTTGCTTAAGATACTACATCAACTTCCTAAATTAATTCATGTGCAAAGCCTTACGTGAAGTAAATCCGAACAGAGGGAGTATTAGTTAGGCAAAACATTGGGATGACAATCTATTATCCCTACAAAATGATTCGGGTTCTGCATAAATTTTTCATAATTGGTTTTGCATTAATTGAACTGATCACTTTGCTAAATTGAATCACGTGAAAAATATGAAAATCACGGAATGATTTTACCTTTCTTGAAAATGATATATATACCTAAAATTTTTAATCATCAACGGCTATTTAAGAAAATGATGTTCACTAATCAGATTCGAACTATATTAAATATTAGTTCAATTTTTTTTTACCGTGGATCATTATTATTTTATTATAAATTATGAAGAAAATCATAAAAATAACTCTTTAAACAAACAGTTTTATTTATACCACACTAAATAGTTGCAGTAAGCTTGCCTGTTACATTACATCTGCGAATGATACCTTCATATCCTAGACTTCCTAGTATAAAAGTATTAAATAATCTTTTTGTCAAACTCCAAACTAAAGGAATTCTCTTTCGACAATATTTTAGTATAGTAAGTATATATTTTTGGTTGCGTGGTAGAGGATCACATATTAAAGAAATTAAATAAAGCCAATGAAAGATAAAGCGTGGAATACAATATGTTATTTTGGATCAAAGTTTCCCGTTTTGGGATGTTCCAAAAATGGATAAGAATGTATCACATCCATCTACCTACGACATTAAGCAGTCGCGAATCGTGTGATGTTGTATAAAGAATCGCTTCTGACCGCTATATGAAACCAATATCATGCACACGGAACATGACTTGAATGTTTGGTTTGAGAATTTATATGTTGAAGGTTTATTGGTATTTGGTAGACCATAAAAGGATTTTTACTTGGGAAATAAATGATACTTTTGTCTTATGTAGTCGATGCGTTGTTCTTTTTAGTATTTTTTTTATTATTTTGTGTAGTCAGATACGTTGTTCAACGAACCCTAACAGAAACAATTACCCTAGAGGCACCATATATTTATATTGATCTAAATTTGAATATTTTTTTGTAAAAATTCCACTTGCCCAACCTGAGATCAATATTTCAAAAAAGTAGTGATAAAATGATGTGAAATAAAAAAAAAATAGATTGTTCACAGTTATGATGTTTGGTAATCAGAATCCAAACGTGAAATAAGAATTGAACAATGTTTTAGTATACATTTTTTGTTGTGTAGTACAGGGTTATATAGACACCTTTCTTAAAGAAATAAAGATCAAACCAACGGCTGATAACGAATAATTATTAAACAAAAAGAAATAACTTAAGATAAAGCGTGGAACATTGTTAATCAAAAACAAAGCGTCGAACACAGTTGCCACTTTTGCCAGAGGTTTCCATTTTGGGATGTTACAAAAATAGATAGGAATATATCATATTCATCAAAATCGACCTATATAAGTAGTGAATTGTGATGTTGACTTAAAGAAACGTTACTGAGTGCTAAATGAAAATCAACACCGTCACACGGAACATGACTTCAAATTCAGTGTTTTTTTTAAAAAAAAAATCAAATTCAGTACTTAGTTTTGGTAGTTCAGTAAATTGAAAGTTTACTGGTTGAGTTGAAAAAGATTTTTATGGGATTATTTAGGATGATAATTCATTATTTGTCTAACGCAGTTGATATTGTAGATTTATTGGGGAGGAACTCTAAAACAAAAAAAAAAAAAATCCTTAAAAACATTAAATTAAAGTTGCACCAATGTTCTCACTTTTCTACTTTTCTTCTTTTAAAAAATGAATTTAGATTCTACGAACTTAGATGAACCAACGACGTCAACATCCTATCAGTCACGATAATGCAATTGCATGTCAATTTCAAGCTCAAACTTTAGCTCCGAAGTTCACAATCTCATTTTTTTTCAGATTTCCTCTAAAGAAATTTCAACATGTTGATAATATATGTGCATGGCATAGAATAAGTTATATTTGAATATTAATATATTATGATAAAATCTCAGCTTTGGTTTTGTTTATGTTGGTCATTTTTACGAGCGCTTTCGTTTTTTTGATAGAACTGTAATTCATTTTTCAAAGGAAATTAGGGTTCAATGTAACCTAATGTTTCTCAATTTCTTGAAAGAGTGATACAAACAAAGCAAAAGCAGCACAAATTCTACATCTAAGTCTTCACTATTACAACTTCTCTCGTCTTTAACTCTTAAAAAAAACAATAATCACCAAGACATCTCGCTTAATTTCTAGCAGTTATCATTATCAATATCATAGTGCACAGCTTCTCCCGATCGGACTCTTCCTGATTTCAGACACAAGAACTACACTTACAAGGTTTTTTTTTGCTCATGTGTCATGACCTTAATACTCACTTTAGACCAATAAATTCCTCTTATCAAACCACCTCATTTCCTAAATGAATTCAACATCATGCACACGGAACATGACTTGAATGTTTGATTTTGGAATTCATTAAATTGGAGGTTTATTGGTATAGTTTAAAAGTATTTTTAAGGGGATTACTCAGGATGATAAATGATTTTTTGTCGTGTGTAATCGATTCATTATTCCTTTTTTATGTATTCAGATGCGTTGTTCGAGGAAGTCAACAAAAAGTTTACCACCAAAAAGATAAATAATTATTCTTTCCAATTCAAAATAATTGATGTTTTGGTTAAATACACAAGAATTAAAACATATATTTTTATTTTAAAATTTGTATTAAAAATTATAACTAAAAATAATCAAACCAATCATCAAAAAAAAATCATAAAATATTAGTGGACACATAGTTTTCAATAAAACTATAATTATAAAAAAATATCTAAACATCATCTATTTTTGAAATATGAAATAGTTTTTAAAAAAATCATCTATATTGGAACAAAGGGAAGTAGTTATTATGATGTTATGGTTCCACCATGTAAACTTTATAGCATACACGAGACGATGTGTTGCATTTGCAATTAGCATTTTCGTGGACTATCAACGATAACTTCTGAGACGTGTGTTTTATATGCATACGTACATTTAGCTATGCAAATTTGGCATTCAATGGTTAGGAAATCTATATTATTTTTTCCTAGCTTCATTGTTTCTTTTCATGTAAAATTGGATGGTATATAAGCTATCAGGGGCGGATGGACGTTCACGGGTATGGGGTCACGTGCCCCCGACTACTTTTATAAATATTTTGCGTTATGTCCTAATAGTACGAGCTAAATAGCTAAGTGGTTTATAGTGCCTCCATTAAATTTTGGAGCAAGGTTTCAATGTTCCCTATTACAAACTTCTATTTTATCCATTCTCTCTTATTTATTTTATTTTACTTTATATTCTTGTGTGAGTCCCATTTAATATTATAACAAAATTTAAAGACAGAATTTTTCTTGTGTTTAGCTTATTACTAATTTCGTTTATATCATTTTCCTTTATTATTTTTCCTTAAATCATTTGTTTGTCTTTTTAACTAATTAAGATCTTCAATTAACCCAATTCACATATATATATAAACATCATTAGTTGAAAAATACTTTATACTTTCCGATAAACTATTTAGACAATAAAATACCTAAATTAAGTTTTGAAAAAAGAAATATTAAAATTCAAAATAGTATAAGATTCCTTTTGTTTATAACGTCATGGTACTAAATTTAAATGTATTACAATACTTTAAACTTATTTGTTAGTCACTTTTTTTGTATTTTATACTCTTTCTATTTCATTATAAGTGTCATATTAGATTTATGCACACTGATTAAAGAAACAATTATTTTTTTATTTTTTCTATATAAAAACATAATTACTTATACACTTAACCATATTTCAACTAATAAAAAATAAGTTTCAAAATAAAATTAATAAATTTTGAATTGAAAACTGAAAATGATATTTATTTTATAACAAAAAAAATTCTCTATTATAACACTTAATATAAAATGGAGGGGATATATAATTTTGATTAAAATTATTTAATTTATAAATATATTGTGCCCCCAATTAAAAACATTTCTCGATCCGCCACTGGAAGCTATGTGATCTGATTGCGCAGCTAAATAAAGACAGGATACATGATAAGCAACAATATTGTGCCCCCTTAAGAAGAAGTGACCCTTATAAGGTAAGGAAAACAACAAGTCACCAGCTAACAACATAGCCAATAGCCATACAGAGATAAGGTTAATTAATATACATAAATTAAGTCTTTTTCTGAGAAATGATTCGATCGGGCTTTGTATTGTATGTTTATTAATAACTGAACAACCACGGTTAATTTTTGTTTGACAATGATTGATAGTAGTTGAAAGTAACAGAATATAAGAATAAATTATACTGAGTTAAAGTTTCATTTGAACAATGTATTGACCTAAAGTTAAGTCGAAAAATAATATGCAGAGTGGAGATTATGAGTGAGCGAGTTTGATACGTTGCTTCCACCATCAAACAGCACAATTAGACATATTCCATTTTTTATTTTTGGCCTGGTCATTTCCTTCTCTAGAGAAGTCTATATATATCTCACCCATCGGTTTCCACACCAAGATATCTCCCTCCGACGATTTAATCCAACTCCGTCAGCTACTTCCAGCTCCGGAGCCGCAGTCTCGTGAAGCTTTCCATGCACTTGCCTACGAGGAAACAGCAGACGCAGCAGCTCACATATAGGGTGTTGGTGAAAGTCAAACGAGAAACCCTAGCCTAGGGCTAAACCCTTCCTGCTGAAGAAATTAATCTGACATCTCTCAAACATCTTGAACATGAGAGCACATCGGATGCGATGGACCGTTGTTCCTCACCTTCTGATCATGTCGATGTTTTTCACCGCTGTGGCCTCTACCCCAACCCCAGTATTAACCATCACGGTAAGTCTAATTAGTATATATTACAGTTTGATTTTAGAGATAATTTGAAAAATACTCTATTAACAGTTTAAATTTTGAAAATTACATCTTCTTTATTAATTTTTGAAAACTACACTTTATTAGATGTCAAAATACATTTTTATCCAGATATATATTTTAATAAATAGAATATAAATTCGAAAATTATAGTAACAATATTATAATTACTTATGTTTTAAGATAAACTAGATTTTGACCCGCGCTTTAAAAGCGCGGGATTATTTCCGGTTAAAAAATAATTTATGTAATAAATTTATAATTTGTATATGTATATGAAATTTATAATAGTATGTCAAGTATGATAAAATATATATCAGGATATCATTCAAATAAAATTTATATTGGATTAATAGAAAATTTATATATAATTGTTTTGGTCTTATTTCATCTAGAGTTAGCTATTTTTTCCAATAGTGTTAACTAAATTTAGTTGTTATTTATATTTTTATAAAAATAAAAATTTAAAAAATAGAGTGAAACCAATTATATAAAAATGATATGTCAAATTTAAATTATCACCAATGACTATCTAACTGATACATAAATAAAACAATGAATCTTCGTTACCAGCCACGGAAAAAAAATTACATATGATTTAATACTGCAACGCTTTTTAAAAACTTTTAGAGCTATATAATATAGATTATACTGATAACATGTATAAAATCTCATGTGAAAAAGTTTGATAAAATTGAATTTCATACTCAAACATTAATGCTACATAAATTGAACATTCATAGAAAAAAAGTAAGTATAAAAAGAAAACATGAATGAAAGTACATTGAGAGTTCAAATTTGGAAGACCCGTTTGTACTTGTTTGGAAGATCCGTTTGTATTTGTTACATATTTAATGGAAAAATCTGTAAATATTAATTGTAAAAATTTGTACTCATTAATTGTAGATTGATTTTGGAAATTCAATTTTATTTTAAATTTTAAATATTAATTTTAAAATAGTAAAAATTAATGTAAAAATATAATTTTTAAGCGCATTTATTTAGAAAATTTATGTCATATAGATTTAGAAAATAATAATTTCTATGATTTTATAGTATGTGTCAATATTATTAGTAGCTGCAACATTTTTTAAAATAGTTAGTTTAAATCAAATCAAATTTATTTATTAAATGTGTTCTTTGTACTTTTTTGTTTAAAATGAAAAATTAAGATTTATGTGGTCATTTAAATGATAATTGCAACACATATAAATACTTTAAAATATTTAAATCTTCTTCACATATTTTTTAGTTATAAATTAATCTCAGATGTTAAAATTACTTTTAAGTTTGCAAAATAGATCAAAACAATTATACAACAAACAAATCAATCCTAAAATTAGGGGCAAGTTAAAATATGAGATTCTATTGTTGTTAGGTTATTGAATAAAGTTTAAAATTAAATATTGTTGGATTAAATAAATTTTGTTCGAATTAAATATATTTTGGTAGGATTTAAATAGAAACTATATATTATAAATAAAGCAATGACATGCATCTGTAAATATATTCAAAATAGAAGGCACCTCAAAAAGGATCTTATATTTTAATAGTATTGATGATATGAGATAATAATCTAAAATATAAAGTTTTAATATTTTATTTTTAATCTTTTTTTTTGACGTCGATTTTATTTTTAATCTAAAACATATATAAGTTTAACTTGTATTACGCTAAGTTGTTCTTTAAATGCTTTAAAGTTAAAATGAATAATACTTTTTGTTAGTCTGCTTCGCATTTTTCACATTTTATAATTGTAATGAAATTATCAAACATGTTTGTTCAACCCGTTTGTATTTGTTAATATTTTACATATTTAATTAAATAATCCATAAAATATGTAATCACCATCAACCGTAAATAATTTTTAATATATTTATCAAGTAAAATATATTAATCTAATTTTATTAATAGAAATTTAATATTTTAAAATACGGTTTTATTCTGGACCTAATTTTATTCATGTTTTGAAAATAGGATAAAAAAAATTCAAGAGTAGATCCGGTTACACAAAATAAGGAGATGAGTTGATGAGTTTTTTTTTTTAAAGGAAACAAATATCCAAAGTATAGCCTAAAATAAATACAGTGGCATTTCACTGTAAATATCTCAAAACTCCAAGGGTTCCTAAAAAAAGGGCATTCTGTTTTAATAGTATAGATTTATGCTTGAGATAAATTTATTATTTCAATATTTGAAATTTTAAAATAGCAATGCATATTATGAAATAAACAAATTATGATGTGTTTGTTATTCTATTAGAAGTTTATATTATAAAAAATTATTTTTTAAAACTTTAGACCATCTACAATGGTGCTTCATTTTCTATTTTTTTGCATCATTATATAAAAAATTGTACAAAAAAACTGTAATCTCCATACAACAAAGTCACGTATATCTCTACAAACAAATTCATTGTTGGTAGAATTCATTCTCTAGTAAGAAAACTTTAAACAGCCACTCAGATTTGTTACAAAGAATTTCATAGATAAATTATACTTAATAGATATTGGTGAATAATTAACAAATATATGAACGACAGGAAGATGGAATTATGAAACTAGAGAAAGGAAAAAGGTTTTGCAGGAATAGAAAATAAAAAATTTCAAAAAAGAGAAATAGAAAATAAAAGATCACGGAGAAAAGAAAGCAAAAGATCTTTTTTCTTCCTTATGATATATTTGAAAAATATACTATGTAGATATTATTAAGATTTTTTTTTAAATCTTATTATTACTAAAACAGTTAATTTGTTTATTAATAAATAATGATGACAATTTTTTTAATAATAATATTAAATATTCTGAATGGGTAGTATAGTAAATTTACATACACAAAAGTGTATTTTCCAAAAAAAAAAAATTATGTAGTTTTCAAATTAAAATCTTGTATAAGTCTATTTCTCCAAATTTTTTCTTGATGTTAACATATACACGATATTTAACTTTTTATTTGTTTTTGTTTGACTAGAGTTCGGACGGAGACATTATCGACTGCGTTAGGATAAAGGATCAACCGGCATTTCAACACCCGATCCTAAAAGATCATAAAATCAAGGTTTTAGTTTTTATTAAATAAAGTACATAATTTAAAACATAGATTATTAGGTCTTTATAGAGATTCATAGTCAAATAATTGTTCATTTTGTCCCAAACTTGTTTAAGAAATTACCTAATTAGTTTTATTTTTAAAAAATTATCCTAAGCACTAACTGAAATTTACAAAGCATAAAAACTCCAACCGCTAGTTTTTTTTAAGAGACTTTACTCATTTAGCTTTTTTTTTATAAGAAATTTACTCATTTAGTTATATATTTGTTGCATGTAAACCAATTCTGTTTCTGGAATAAATAATTCAGGAAATCCCACATATGATGAAGAACGAAGGAGACCATAGTTGGCGTTGGCAGATATGGCACCGAAAAGGAACGCAATGTCCTCCGGGTACAATTCCAATACGACGGCTAACGACTACTACTGGCCAGAATGAAACCACAGGTTCTAATATGGTAGTCAAGGCCATCGAGGGTCATGAGGTACCTACAGAAATTTTCTAACTATAAAATATATTTTTTTGAATAATAAAATATTTATTATTAATATGCTATATAGGAAATATCCACCTAATATGATAAAACTTAACCGAACCAAAAAAGTAAGTCTAACCTAACTATTAGAAATTATTTTTAAATGCTAATATTATTAATAATATAGTTATCTAAAAATAATAAAATTTCGGCAAATACCCTGTTGTTTAAAAAATAGAAATACCTTGTTAATTTTTAAAACTAACATTTCTAAATTATAAATTAACTAAACTTCTATAAATTTTTATGTTGAAAATTATATATTTTATTAAATTAAAAGAGAGCTTTCTAAACATAGATTAAATCTATTTATTATTATTATTATATATTTTTTTGATAAAATCCATATTTTAATAATTGAAACGAGTAAAAAGAATCCATACTTAAATTAAAAAATGAACAAGTGAAATTATAACAAATGTTTATAATGGCTTTTAAAAAAATGTTTTTAATAGATGCGAAATGTTTTTATACCATTCAATATATAAATAAATATCTTACGCTGGTCGAATATGCAAGCATAGCTTACTAAAGTGTACAAGAGTTTAGTTTTAACGATAACACAATAACACAGACGTTCAAACTTTTTCCTGTCATTTTGTTTTAAGCAAGCGACCTAAAATCCATTGAAAGAAAAAAAAGCAACGATAATAGCTGCAAAATAAGTTATTAATAATAGCTGTAAATCCTTTCAATCCGGTGACCAATTATTTAAACAGTAAAACTTTGAAATAAAAGAGATTTAACATGAAGTTTTATGAACGTGACTTTGTTTAGTTTTGTGAGAATAATAATAATAATAATAATAATAATAATAATAATAATAATAATAATAATGCTTTCTATCACTAGGGTTTCGTGTTGGACTTTAATTTTTTTTATGGGATTGGGTTTAGTTTCCATCCCTATCAGCGGGTTATGATGGGCTGCTATACATTTGTTGGCAGCTACTATAAATTATATTTAGGGTTCATAAAAGTTATAAACAATATATACATCGTACGTGTAAAGTTTTAAATATATATATATACATCGTGTGTGGTATAACAAACTTTGCTATATATTTAAAAATATAGTATGCCATCGGCGGTATGAGAAACCGACCGAAAATTTACGGGACGCAAGCCACAATGAACGTGTGGCGCCCGAACATTGAAAGAGTTGACGAGTTTAGTCTCGGTCAGATCTGGTTAACAGCAGGTTCGTACAATACTAACGACATCAATACGGTTGAAGCTGGTTGGCAGGTAAAATTAGTAATTAACAAAAATATTATCCAAAAATTTCACATGCAAAATAAGTTATTAATAATAGCTGTAAATTACAATTATATTGTTTGTAGGTTTACCCGCGGTTATACCACGATTACCAGCCTAGATTTTTCATTTATTGGACGGTATGTAGGATTTTACTTTGTTTATCTCTCTAAATATATAAATAATATGAAGGATTATTTTTTAAAAAAAATTCAAATTATTTATTAGTAATTTTAACTAATATAGTTGTTTGTTCTAATAAAACTAATATTCTTGGTTTTATGTATGAATTTCACACAGTCTGATTCATACAACCGGACTGGGTGCTACAATCTGAGATGCGGTGGCTTCGTTCAAACCAGCCGCATAATTGCGATTGAAGGTGCAATAGATGAAACTTCTGCTTTTAGAGGAATGCAAGCAGAAATGACAATCAAAATATGGATAGTAAGTAATTAACTATATCATCTGTTGAATTATTACATATATATTACGTATATATGTTATGCTAATCAATATACAAATATAATTAATAAAACAGGACCAAAATCTCGGGGTTTGGTGGCTCGGAGTGATCGTTGGGCCTGACATCCTGGAGCCCATAGGATACTGGCCCGTAATACTTTTTAATCGCCTAAACACTCACGCAGAACGGGTGGAATGGGGTGGCGAAATTGTCAACCGGCAAAATTTCGGTCGGCATACCACCACCGAAATGGGATCCGGATATATGCCTGACAGCGGGTATGGGAAAGCGGCATATATGCGAAACCTAGAAGTCGCACTGTCGGAAAATGTCTTCGAGCCGCTAGAAGACCTCTACGTAGGAGCTACTCACCAAGATTATTACCGAGCAAAGAAGTCGAAGAATTCCGCATTTGGGGCCAACTTCTATTACGGAGGGCCTAAGCAACTCTCGCTCGCAGTTCATCTAAAGTTGCACTCGTCTCTTGTGTATATATGTTTCGCTGTGTGTTTTCTACTCTAGTTTCTTTTGGTTTGTTTGTTTCTTTTGTTAAGGAGTTAATATGTCATTTTGCTACATGTAATATTTTCTTATAGTATGAACCTTAAGACATAGTTTAATTCTCATGTAGGTTTGTTACGTACCAAACATAAGAAGACATTCGATTATATTGAAATATCAATTTTTGTTATCTATAGCAAAACAAAAATCCATTTTTTTGCAATATAAGGAATGTATGTAAGAATGATTTCTAGCTTTCTTTTCTTGTCTGACAAAGATACATATTTTCAGACTTTTTATATTTTTATTAATTAATGATCTTCAAAATTTTTGACAGAAGAAAAAAAATTGAGAGAAAAATCAATATTTTTTTTAAAATTGGTTTAGAATTATAGAAATTATTGATCAATATAAAATGTGAAGCATTTATATGTAATTTTAAAATATATATGTTTGGAAAGTCCAAAAAAAATATATTATTATTAATTAAACGTAACGGTTTTATTTTAACTTGTCGCATTTGTTACAACCAAACACAATGAAAAATTAAGTGCACCAATTTATGGGAGAAAAGGATGATGATTTTGTAATATTACTTTTGGCAACAACATCGTTGAGGCTCTTTAGGAGAACGAGATGCACATTTTCCGCCAGGTCCGTAGCCAGCATTAAGACAATCGTTAAGGCATTCAAACCATCCATATCTAGCCGAACATAGAGTATTGCAGTGGTCATAGGAGAATTTTTCAGGCTCTGTACCTACACAAGACCCCACATAAATACAGTACTAGATATAATCAAGAGGTGTCATATTAATAAAAGGCAGATATATGTAGGCCTGGGAAAAATACTCAGACCCGAATACCGAACCTGAAACCGATCCAAAATACCCGTACTTAGAATCGATCCGAAACTCTATAGGGTATTTATATGGGTCCAAAACTCTCTTACCTGAAAGACCCGAACCCGAATAGATCCGACCCGAATTCGAAAACTAATTGGGTATCCAAGGACCCGAAATCAAAAACACTAACAAAACTAAAAATTTGCTATATTCTTCAAGAATTCTCTATTATGGATGTTCAAAAAATTTAGACTTGAACTGATCCGAATCCGACTTGAAATCTATAAGTACCTATATGGGTCTAAATTTCCCTACATAAAAGACCCATACCCAAACTCAAAAAGAATCGACCTGAACCCGACCCAAATACCGGAATGCCCGAACCTCTATATGGCATCTCCAATCAGACGAATCTAACAAAACAAACTCTACATTTTAATTTTTTTTAACTTTTGCTTTGAAATGATTAAAGCTACTTGAAAACTAACTAAGCTCAAATTCACATATACCTGATCCCGAAACTTTGTGATTAGACATCGAAACTGCTAACATCACCACGAGTAAACAAGTCACCAGATTTTTCGTAATACCCATTTTGTAATTATTTTGTATAAAACTTAGAAATGAGGAACTTTTTTTTCTTGATTTTTCGGATCTTGCAAATGTTCTATTTATATAAGTTTTAGTTTCTGGGGAACTTTTTAATATTAATTAGTATTCCATATATATACGAGTAAAAAGACTTTTCTTTTGGCAAAAAATCGTTGATAATTGTTTGAATATTAATTGTATCATTTAGTGATATTAGAAACAAAATCAAACTTTATTTATTTTTTGAAAAAAGATCCGACACCAATGAGTTTGGTCAAAATAAATCAATGATCAGTCAATATTTTAATTAATTGCTGGATTTTATTGATAATAGTAATACTACAGTGTTGGAAAGTTATTACGCAGTTAAATGCTGGATTCTAAAGCATCAAGATACTGATAAACAAGAATCTGAACAGAAAGTTACATATGCAAAATCATAACCCATTGATTAACAAAAAAACAAATCATTACCCTTAGTTGGTTTGTTGTTTTGTACCACGTGTTGTAACTTTGAGTAAATGCAAAACTACAATCAGATTTGTAACCAAAACCATTGGGAGCCTGTATTAGGGAGATCTTATTTTTATCAAATACAAGGAGAGATGAATGCATAAATATTTTTATGGGGACTTTTGAACTATGTTTAGTGATAAATATTTTTAGTGAATTTGGTCAAAATAATTTATTGCACAAATCGGTGACTAGATGCAAAACCTTTTAACACAAAAAGAAAAGAAAAGAAAAAAGGTTTTCACTAAATGCAAAACGGTAATAGTGTTTTTTTATCAGTCAAAAGATTACCCAGATTCTCTTTTACTAAAAAGATCAATTTTAATTGAATTTGATAAATGTTATCAGTATACGGTATATATCTACACATTTATTTAGTTCGAATTTTTTGACTAAGATATATACGATTTTTGTATACGTTCTTCCACATAAATTCACAAAAAATGCAGTTTTTTAGTTTTAAAAATTAATCTATTTCTGATGGTAAAGGGATAACTATATTAAAATTATTTTTGGGTGATACTTTTTGGTTCATTCCCAATCGGATTTCAAGGTATTTGCTCTTTATGCCTTGGTCTTCTCGAGCTTTTCGGTTCCCTGGAGTTGTGTTTTGGAGTTTTTTTGCTGCTCTTTATTTCTTTTGTAGCTCTGCTTCTTTTCATGTTGGTTCTCTTGCTTGTTAATTAGAGTTCGTAATTTGTTTCTCTTATTATAGGTATGTGTTACTTCTTGTTACTCATTGTCTTTCAGCTTCTCTTTGGTGTTCCCAGTTCTAATAGGATGGAAGTGGGTGCTTTTTAAGGAACATCGTTTTAGTTTTGGGATTTGTTAAGCTTTTATCCTTCGATCAAAAGATTTTTATTTATAGAAAATCGTTTTCTTTTCTGGTGGCTCTAATTTTCAAAATTTCTAATAGGGGTATCACTACAAGAAAATATGCTACATTTCGACGGACATTCCGACGAACACTATTTTCGTCAATTTTTTTTGACGAAATTCCGACGAAAAACCGACGAATCATATATTTTTTCAGTCGTCGGAATTTCGTCGGAATATACTGACGAAATTCCGACGAAAATAAAGTTTCCGATGAAATTTCAACAGATATTTTGACTGTTGTTCGTTTTGACCGTTCGGATTCCGACAAAATTCCGACGAAAAGTTTTGACCGTTTAAATAAAATGTTAAAGTTTTTTAAATGAAATGTTGGAGTTTGTTTATAAGTTATTAGAGGTTTTAATTTTAATAATCTCTTGGAATTTTCTTATAAGTTATTTGAGTTATTTAATAAGTTACAAGAGTTTTTCAATAAGTTGTTCAAGTCCCATTTAAAAATCGTACGAAATACCGATGAAGTCTATGGTTTAGAATGGGGTTTGAAAGTCGTCGGAATTTCGTTAGAATATTCCGACGGAATACTGACGAAGTCTAGGGTTTAGATAAGGGTTTGAAGTTCGTCGGAATTTCGTCAGAAAATTCTGACGGAATACCAACGAACGTTTCAGTTTCGTCGGAATTCCGACGATATTTATTTTAAATTTGCAAAGTTATTATAAATGTATAATTGGATATTTAAAATATCCAATTAAGACATATATATGTTTATAAAGACTTTATAGAGTTTTTCATATAACAAAATTATTCGTATATGTATCAACGTATTCGTAACATCCTCCAGTAATACTTAAACTTATGGTAATATAAAGCTAGATTTTGATTTTGTATAATAGATTGTGTGAAACAATTAAATATTTTAATTAAACCTCTTGTAAATCATTTACACACTATCAAAGACTTGTATGTGCTCATTAGATTGTTGTTTTCATCCTCCAAACTCATTTTTCTCGTAATTTCGTCAGAATTCCGTCGGAATATACCGATGTAATTCTGACGGAATATACCGACGAAATTCTGACGGATATGCAGAGAGTCAAAGATTCTTGAGGCTTCCTTTTTCGATATTGGCGAGCATTCCGACGAAATTTCGATGGAATATACCGACAAAATTCTGACGGACATGCACAAAGTCAAAGATTTTCGAGTCTTCCTTTTTTAATATACGAGAGTATTCTGACAAAATTTCGACGGATTTTTACCGACGGTCCGTTTTCGTCGAAATTTCGTTGTTGTTTTTTATTATATAAAATAACCCTTCTTCTTCTCCTTCATTTTCTTCTTTTCTTCCTCATTTTCTCCGCGGCTCTCCCTCTTCTACCTGTCAAAAATCATCGATTCTGACAACAACTGCTCCGAATCTCTTCTCCAAACTTGTAAGTCTTTGAATTCTTCTTTAGATTTTTTTTAAAGGTTTAAAATGTTAGATTTGTGGATTTTAGGTTTTGAATCTATATTATATGTTGTTAGATTTCGTTTAGGTTGTAGTTTATATATAGATTAAAAAAATTAGATTTGTAGATTAGGGTTTATATGTTAAATATTTTTAGAAAACATTTTTATAATTTTAAATATATATATATAAAACGTTTTAATTTTTGGTAAAAGTTATAATTAGATTTTTGGAATTATAATTATATATATTTTTAATATACATAAATGTTTTCTATATGTTAAATAGATTTATAAAACGTTTTAATAGTTTCTAATATATAAATTTTTTTTTATAATTATTAATATATAAAAATTTGTAATATATATATTTTTATTTACATAAACGTTTTTGTATATGTGAAATATTTAAATTTTTTTTATAATTTTGAATATATATATAAAACATTTTAATTATTTTTTTAATATACATAAATATTTTTACAAAGTTATAAAACATTTTTATAAAACTTATTATTTTTTTGGGTTATAAAAATTTAAATGATATAAAGCATTTTACTATTGTTAATATATATGTATATATATGAACTTACTACAAACACTCGGATTTAAGTTATATCTAGATATGAATTTGTTACTAATTGTCATGGTTTTTATTTTGTAGGTCTCACGGTTTTGATGGACCACAAACAACACAATGTCAATGTTGTTCCGTAGCTTGGAAGCGTGTTCGTTCAGGGAGTAATACCCACATATCAGAATCATCGCATGAGAAAAAACGAGATAATTGAAAAGATGAAGCGTCTGTTCCAAATGAATTTTAGTTTTTTTTAAACTATAAAATGTTATTTTTAATTTATGTAAAACTTTTTTCTATAATATTTTTTAATATTATTTTTTATTGATTTTTATAATTTTTTATAAATTACACATTTATTTAAAAATAAAATAATTAAAATATTCAAAAAATATAAATAATTAATATTCTGACAAAAATAGTTCGTCGAAATTTTCCGACGGATGGTGTTCATCGGAATTTTCCGACGGAATATTTCGTAGGAATTTTCCGACAGAATCAGGGTTCGTCGGAATTTCTGTCGGAATAATGTTCGTCGGTACTGGTCGGAATTTCGTCGGAATGTGTGACGAAATTCCGACGAATTTTTTTTTTCCAATGAGATATTTTTGACGATTATTTTCGTCGGAATTGCCATATTTTGACGAAATTCCGACGAATATGGCCGTCGGAATCCGCATGTTTTCTTGTAGTATATATTTTATTAAAAGTTTTATAAGATTTTGGATTGTTTTCATTTTGGTGAATTTTATGTTGATTTTGAAGTTATTTGAGTGGTTTTAGTAAAAGTTTAAAATAAAAGTAGAAATCCATATGGAATTTGATAAATGTTTTTTTTTTATAAATTTTAGAATTGTATAGTAGTGATTTGAGGTGGTTTAAGCCAAGTCTCTCTCTTGTTAAGGCAGTTATTGTCATACATCAACCTAAACTGCAAAGTTTCGCAATCAAAATTCTGGGCCAGACATGTGAATATGCTTCAAGGTACAGGTTAGAAGAAAAGCTGCGGCTCAATAATCACTGTCTTCTACTGAGCATGTGAAGAAAAAGAAGCAGGCAACAACAACAGCTAATGAAGAGGTTAACTCCAACAGTGTAAATCTCTTTTTACATTATTTAACATGTAGAAAACTTATATGATAATGTAATTAATTAATTTTAATAAAGTGCAAAAAGATTGAGCCAATGGTAAAAATATGAGTGGAATATAGAATAACTAACAAGGTTCTCAAATTTTCTGATTATAGATACGGTTTCTACTCTCTTTCCTCATATTCGATTTTTTAATAAAATAATAATGAGAAATTTTTTTTAGTTTAGATTCGTTTGGAAAAGCTCTAAGCTGGTTAAAATGTAACTTTGATGGCAGTTTTAGGGAACGTGAACTCAATAGCAGGAGTTGGCTGGATTAGATTATCAAAGATCATATGGGACAAAATGAAACAGCGGGTTTCCTCTACTCTCTTCAAGTTCTGGTCAAAAGGATGATGTTGAAGGAGATAGTCAACGTTTAATAGACAGCATCAATATAAAGGAAGATAACACAAGTGGGGAACATGCTTCAATATGCTAGGTACTGGATGATAACGTTACTGGATTGTTCTCTTGATTATGTCAATTACGATAAGAACCAAGCAGCAGATATACTCTAAAGAAAATTAAATGAATCTTCTAAGTTATCTCAATGTCACAATATTCTCCTGATTTGGCTTTTTGTAGTTTCTTTTTGCTATCTAATACTTTCTCCGTTTCATTTACGTATTTTTGAAATAAAAATGATATTACCTATACACATAACAACATTTCAAATAAAAAATAGAATGACATATAAAGTTAATAAATTTTTCTTTAAAATTATAATATGAGACTTATCTATCTTGAAGCAAAAAAAATCTTTAGAAATAACAACTAAATTAAAATAGAGGTAGTATTAATTCAGTTGACAAAAAACACTTGTATTGTTTTTAGCT
>CAJHQQ010002543.1:0-62842 GCA_905132885.1 Moricandia moricandioides
ATTAAACTGGATGGAGTTTTTTGCAATAAGGTTATATATTGCGCACATACACAAATGTTTAAGAATAATGAATGGGCATCTCTAATGACAGAAGCGACAAAAGAAATTTTCATTATTTTTCTTGCCGGCAAATGAAATTTTCATAAAACTACATATTAGTATAACATTTTCAAAGTGTAATTGACTTAATCTTTTATATAAAACCTATTGTTGAGTTCATCTCCTATAAAAGGAAACCATCAGTTTAAATATCCTAATAGCATTGTCACTGGATTATTTCCAATGAAAACAAGATAATATAAGAAAAGGATGGGGAATTCGTTGGATAGCCAGAAAGGGAAAAACAAACAAAATAAATAAAAACTGATGATTGCAACAACAAAATGAATTTTCCCCCTAAAATTGCCTATTAACATTGTCAAAAAGTAATTGACTTAATCTCTTATACAAAAAGACTATTGTTCACTTCATAAGAGGAAACCAGATCAGTTTTTTTTTTGTGCACTAACCAGATCAGTTTAAATACATGAATGTCGCTGTCATTGGTCCATTCATAATGAAGACAAGATAATTTAGAAAAGTAATGGGATTTGTTGGATAATCAAAGGGCAAAAATAAAGAAAACAAATAAAAAATTTATGAAAGCAATAACAAAATGAAAAATTTCTAAAATTGCTTATTATAAAAATATAAAATTATCAAACTCTAGTTGACAATCTTTTGCACAGAAACCTATTGTTTACTTAATCTCCCATAAAAGGAAACCAGATCAATTTAAATATCAGAATATCATTGTCACTGGATAATTCCTAATTAGGATCACATGATTCACTGAAGACAAGATTATATAAAAAGGCAAAAACAAACAAAATAAATAATAATGAATTAGGATCACATGATTCACAAAGGCTTCATAATATATAATAAGATCATAATAAAGAAACAGATAATACAACGACTTAAAAATATTAAAGATTCAAAAACTCTTAAGATAGTATACAGCCTGCGCAGCAGATGCCAGACCAATGGTTACACACTTGCACTCATTAACGGTGTTTCCAACCAGACTTTACAGACGAATCAGATCAATATAGAGAGCAATAATATAGTCCTTAATTTTTCCTTCAGGATGTGTTAATCCTTCACCGTAGCCGTAGGCAACGTTGGTCATTCTTGCACAATTGATAGCTTCCTTAAGAACTCTCTTTGGCACATCTTTTATCATCAACATCTCTTCGTTCACTATTTTGTCGTTGTCTACACGCATTTGATGAAGCTTCTTAAAAGCTTCGCTTTTTGTAGCTCCATATTGCTTCATATAACAGTTCACACCAGTAGTTACGTATCCTCTACTCATGTCATCCTAATCAAGTCACAGAGAAAAATTGATCAAATGATCGAGAAAAATGCATGAAAATATTACAAAACTACTCCCTCTCTTTCATTATAAGTGTCATTTTAGATTTGTATACACCGATTAAGAAAACAATTAATTTTGTATATTTTTATATAAAAACACAATTATCTATGCACCTAATCATATTTCACTCAATAGAAAAATGAATTGCAGAATAAAATTAATAAATTTTGCATTGAAAACTGAAAACACTTATTTTGTTACGAAAATTTTCTCTACTATGATACTTAATACTCCCTCCGTTTCATATTAAGTGTCGTTTTAGAGAATTTTTTTGTTACAAAATAAGTGTCGTTTTCGACTTTCGATGCAAAATTTATTAATTTTATGCTGCAGTTTGTTTTTCTATTGGTTGAAATATGGTTAGGTGTATAGGTAATTGTGTTTTTATATAGAAAATATGCAAAATTAATTGTTTTCTTAATCCGTGTGCAAAAACCTAAAGTGACACTTATAATGAAACGGAGGGAGTATAAAACAATGGTAGTATTTTTCTATATCCTTTATAGAACACAAATTTTAAACTTTTATCCATTTAACCTCAAAGTTACATTTCAGATCATTTTTTTTTTGTAACTGAGAATGAATTCTTCTTACCTCGAAACCGGCCATGTCATTCATCAGACGCCCATTCATAGATAATGATTGGATAAGTTTGGGTCTTGATTTGAGCCACTCATAAGTTTCCTTCGTAGCAATATGTCCCATACCCATCAAAGTCCCTGCCATAGTTGCGTACATCGTGATCTCAACCTCACCGACCTCCATATAATCCTCAAAGCTAGGCACATGTGCTATTTGCGCCCATTTGGCAAGGTCAAGGTTGGATTTAACGAGTCTTTTGAACTGCAGGATCAAAAAAAAAAAAGACAAACCTTATATTAGGAATTTTCATGCATGGTTTTGAGTTCGGCCTTGGAGTTAAACTGAGGTAGCAACAAAAAGTAACTTTGATGAAATATATAAGAAAATTAGCAATGAAAACTGTAGTGAATAACTTTTGAATCAAATTCGAAAAAGCATAAAAACTAAAAATGAAACTCAACTGAAGACAATATCTGTTTGTATAGTTTGTATATTGATTGCATAAGCAAATAATATATTGGACTGTTGAACCTTGACTGCTTTCCGTTCTGAGGAAGATGACTAGAGCTTTAGCTGAATGATTTGATTGGGCTCAATTGTGACAGAGTGAACTTGAGGTTTGATGTTTCCTTCTCCTGTTAGGCCACTTGAAGGCACAATGCTATTACTCATTTTCAAACTCAAAGTAGAGAAAGAGTGACACTAAGTTTGGCACGCAATTTGAAAAATGGATTATGAGAAAGAGACTTAGTAATCATCTGCTATCTGCAACGTAGCTAAGATATGCTTGACTTCAGGCTTCTACATTGCAACTAGCTCACGAACATAATAGTAATCCACTTCGAAGTTCTTAGTCCGCTTATGAAACAATGGATTTGCACTGAGACAAACGGCCGAAAGATTGTCACACAGAAGAAGAGGAGAGACCTTTTGCTCTAATCCCATTATGCAAAGCAGATTTTGTAGTCAAACCACTTCAGAAGCTGCTAGAAACATTGTTCTATACTCCATTTCTGTAGAGGACTTTGAGACTGTTTCATGATGTTTAACTGACCAAGAAATCAGATTAGACCCGAGGAAAGTGAAAAAAACCACCAGTAGATCTTCTAAGGTCATTGCAACCAGCTCATTCACTGTCACTATAGCACAAAAGAGTTGAGTGTGTCTTTGCCTTGATGTCAATTCCATGATCCACAGTGCCTTTATATACCTCAATATGCGCTTGAGAAGGTTAAAGTCTGAAACACTTGGCTGATGCATTTTCTGGCAGATATAGTTAACTAAATATTGCAGGTCTGGTGTGGTAAGTGAAAGATCCTGGAGCTTACCACTTACCAGCCAGACTACGAAAATAAGTCGGTTCTTCAAAGATTCCATCATGACCGGGAAGATTATCTAGTTTGATTGGCAAAGGCGTTGGCATTGGAGAGAAATCTCTCATACCTACAGCAACAAAAAGATTTGTTGCATACTTAGTCTGATTCATAAACAGTTCACATTGATACTGATGAACTTGTATCCCTAAGATGTAATGTATATCACCCATGTCCTTCATTCTAAAAACAATATTAAGATTAGAGAGCAAATTTTCCATCATTCATTCTCAAATACAGGACAAGCAATGGAGTTTAGCTGATCACATATACTCTTAATGTCTCCTAGGTATTCTGTCATAGAATTATAATTCTTACTCATACTTGGATATTTCGTTGAAGATCCAACTTTCTTGTGACTGAGAGACAGTTGTACTTCTTGCCGAGACTGAACCACATTTCTTGAGTTGAGCTTAAATCGTAGACAGATTTGAGTGCCTCTTCAAACAAAGATCCAAAAAGTCATGCGTATCCACTTGTAAAACTCCGGATTCGTTTGTTCTGACACCACATCTCCTTGTCGAGCCGTGATAGTCGAAGGTGGCTGAACAGATCCTCCATTGATGAAACCAAGCAGAGATTGGCTTGAGAGAAAAGTTTCAAACTGCTTTTTCAATAGGAGGTAGTTAGAAGAAGAGAGTTTCGACATCACACACTGAGATATACTCATAGATGACGTAGACAAAGCATCAGAAGCCTCCCTGGCTCTGATACCATGAATATTGAAAGAAACATAGAACTTACGTGAATAAGAAACTAAGTTTTTTACGATGGCCTAGCGGTTTCATGGAGATTCTCACACACGAGTGTCAGAGGTCGCGGGTTCAACACTCTGTCGCCGGGGTCGGACTGAAACCGCCAAAAAACCCTGTCGCACATGGCCCACGGGTTTGTACGGCGCCTATAGGGTTTCTGGCAAGGGGCCCCTACGGGGGTGGGGACAGCGACTAAAAACATTTAACCTACACCAGTTTTTTTTAACCAAGCGAGGACGGCCTAGTGGTACTTGAGGGAGCTTCGGCCTCGATACGGTCCCGGGTTCGATCCGCGCTGGCCACCGGGGGATTAAAATTTGGGCATCGCCGGCGACAGAGGACCCGCTTCGGCGGGGCTAGTCTGGACCCACTTTTGTGGGACCAGGATACCTCTGTATAATTCAAAAAAAAAAAAAAAAAAAACTAAGTTTTTATTATCTTTCTTGCCTTGAAAACTTATGTAATCTCGTTACACACTTTATATAGAGAACCGAAAATCTTATCCGCTCATTGACATCAACACATGACAACACATGCACATAGACAACCAAATCTATTTGCAACGGCCAAAGTGTGAGCTGGCGTCATCGTACAAGAGCAGGACCGCTGAACCTTTACTGCTTTCTGTTCTTAGGAAGACGACAAGAGCTTTTGCTGAATGATTAGACTAGGCTTAGTTGTGAAAAAAATGAGCTTGAGGCTTAATGTTTCCTTCTTCTGTTGGACCATTTGAAGGGTCACTATTATTACGTAAACCGTATAGTGTCTATTATACGTTCAAACTATATAAATCCGTAGAAAACACTGTATAACATAAATACAGTACAATTTGTTACTGTATAGTGCTTAAACGCCATCTATACTGACGCCTATACCGCATTTTAGAACACTAGTCTGAACCAAACTCGACATTCGATTTGTTCCTTGAGAGTTTTCATGTCCGAAAAGAGACTAAGGCATTTCTTTGTCAAATAAAGAATATAACGACCACAATTTTAGATATAGGTACATGTCAGAGTAAATCCATCAAAGATTTCTGGAAATCATAATTATAGCTATAAATAATAAAGGAAACATCGAAAAAACTTGTTTTATTATGAATGGTTGATTTTTAAAATAAAAATATTAACTAGTAAACTATAATATATTTAAATATTAATATTTTTAGAATTAAAAGGTCATATATTGAGATACTACGTGATGGTGATGATTTTAAAATGCGTTCATATAAATGTATACAGTATACTAAGAGTTTTGATTGGTTACCTCTTCTATTGTACCTTTGACGCTGTAAGATCTACCTTGTGACCCCACTTCTCCTTCGAAATCTTTGAATACATCCAGAATTAGTTTAAACACGAATTTCAGATAATCTGGTTGTGTATCCATGTCTTTTCCAGGAGCCCACCTTGTATATGATAACAATCATTCTTATCCTCAGTATCATCATTGATATGAATGTTAATTATGTGAACTTTAGACATGTAGCGTGTACGTTTTATAAGAATATTTTATATTCTATATGACCTATGTATCTATTGGTTTAATATAAAGTTTAAGTTCCTATTAATATTAATATTTCATATTCTAATATAAAAGTCGATACCATGATGGATCGGTTTCGAGTAATGAGTTATAATATGTGTGTATTGATAACTCTCCTACTTTACCTTAATTTATAAATATTTTTACTCATATGATCATATACATATATATTATATTATTAAATAATAGTCTATAATATATGACGAAGAGTTGTGTTGGAGTTTTGAAGAGTTGTATTACTTAACACACAATCCTTCGACTAATATAAAAAGCCTTGTGCATTGTGTTATTGTGATATAAGGAAAAACAAGAGGTTTTCCAAAAACACACAGTAATAATATTGATCATTGAAAGGAGAGACTAAGGAAGGTTTTGGGATTTCTTTTCCATCAAAGAAATCACCAAGAAAGAAAAGTTTAAAAGAGAAAACATCAAGAGATGAAATTTCATCCAAGCATGGATTAAGGTTAGTCATTCTATCTACTTTAGAAATATGTTAAGATTAAATTAAGATAAATCTAGATTAAGGTCTTGGATTAGATTTTATAATTGAAATCATAAAAAGTTTATCTAACAATTGGTATCAGAACCTATTTAGATTTATTTAATTCACCAAACTAGTTATGAACATATACGGTATAATTCGTTTTAATGCATGTTCATACACACTCGATCAATCTATGATTTGAATGAGTGTTTAATTGCTTTAATTACGGAATCTAACGGTGCCGTAAAGACTTTATGTGTTAGGATTGAATTAAGATAAAGTTTTGGGTTAGATTTTATAATTGAAATCATAAAAAGTTTATCTAACACCTTTGACCAAAAAAAAAAAAAGATATGTAGCTTGTACCTTTTTAGACTATTGGCGAGGCTTTCAGCTTCAGAGATAGATGCATATCGATCGAAGGTGTCGTCGGTAATGGTTTCGACCGTGTAGAACTTAGTCAGCATAATCCTCGCACTTGAGTATTGTGGCTCAAAATACATCGATATTACAAAAAAGTGTAACTCCACGATTCTGTCTCTGAAATAAGGTGGCAACTTAGATGCAAAGTCGAGCTCCTTATACCATCTTGCATTCAAATAAAGAAACATATATTTATATATGATAATTTATTTAAAACCATATAAAGAGACTAGTAACTAAGGAAATACTTTGTAACCATCTTGAGCTCCTTAAGGTATATAAGCTGTAGTAACTTGAAATTGAGCTTTGAAAACTTGAGTAGAGTCTCGTCATGGTCTTCTTCTTGTTCGTAGAATAAGATAAATTCCATTGCAACTAAGATCTCCATATTCCAGTGTTGAGATAGACCAAGAGCATTCTGTATAAGCCTTGAGAGATTAGGCCTTGCTCGTCCGGCCAACGACTCCATATGTATCATTGTGAAGCTCAATGCTTCGTCCATTATATAATCTCTTCTTGTCCTCAAATGGGCGGCTTCATACAAACTCAACATTCCCTTAGCATCCTTAGCTAAAGAGTCCATAAACTTTCCGTTATCCCCTTTGAATCTCTTGAACGCATCTATATACATCAGATATTGTAAGTTCTTGTTATATCTTTCGAGCGAACAACATATGAACACGTTAGTTAATGTGTATCAAATTAATAAGACAACTTACCAGCCGACATGTTGTAACCATACGTTCTGAAAACCCAAAAGAAGATGGAGATTGTGTAAAGGTCATGCTCATTTGCAATGATCTCATCTATCTTTTCAAAGGCATGTGTCAAGGTCTTTTCGATCTCATTCTCAAAATGATATGCAACACCAAGACTGGTCATCAAATAGATCAAAAGTGCATTCCTCTTCACGGAGTCATGACCTTCTGCTGGGGAAGAGGACATGAACATGTCCCTGACTATGGGCTTGATTGCTTCAAGTTCGCTTGCAAGAACATCTAGTTCCTAAAGTAATATAACACAAGTCAGACTGTTTTGTTAAACAAACAATTTACCGGGTGTGAATAATAATAGTGACACCATAGCAACACTCGCTAGTAGAAACCACTATGATTTGTATCATATGATCAAATATGATGTGACTGAAACTTGTAAGTGTTTCAAAGAGTATTAGAATTATATGTAGGAATCTCAGAGCCGGAGACGAAAGTACCCATGGGGGATTAGCCTTAGGTTTTCCAAGTAACATCATTATGGGGCTTTATATAAAGAGAGCTAAAGTTTGCATTAATCATTCACAAGGAAATAAAGAAACTTTGTTTTGGTTTTCTCTTATTTCTAGCCTCTTCATAGTTTTTCATCTAATTTCACAGCAAAATCATTTTTTTTTAATTACTAGGAGGTTCGGACCGAAACCCTAATTCCCCCCAAACCCGAAACCACAGCATGTAACATTGGTTTCGTCTCAGCTGTCACTCGAACTGGGAACCTATGACACAATGGCCGGGGTCCTTTCCAGTTAAACTAATGGCCTCTGGTCACATCAAAATCATTACATTATTTATTTGTTTAATTTTCATTTTTTTACTAGATACTTCTTATGTTTCCCTTAGATTCTTGTTTTAGAATTTTTATTTGTTTCACAAAGATAGTTGTTATGTGTTTACAATGTACTTTTTAGTTTTTTTACCTATATTGCTCATACCAATTAAAATAATTATTACATATAATAATAAAAAGAATTGTAAATGATGCATTAAAGTAAAGTTATTGTCGGTATTATGATAGTCCCTCCGTTCCTAAAAGATCCATATTCTAGCAAAAAATGTTGTTTCAAAATGTTGTATTTTTTACATTTTCAATACAATAATTAATGATAAATTGTAAACTTTTATAAAATTATTAAAATTCTATTGGCTAAAAGTTATGGGAAATCATAAGTTACAGAAAATTATGTATTGGTAATTCAAATTTCATATGTTTTATTAATATGCGTAAAAATTCTAAAACGTACATCTTTTGGAACAGATGAAGTATTATTTTAAAGTGTAAAGAACAATTTTAGTAGAATGGAGGTAATATATGATAGTAATAAATAGACTCACCAATTCATCGAGCGGGACGTAAAGGAAGTAATCATCCCATTGAGAGGGTTGCAACATCTTAAACGCTCGACCGCTTTCATTATCAAAATCAATTTGAGATCCCATAACAGAGGTCGAGAGATTGGTGGAAGGAGAGGAAATCGTAAATGTGTATTTATAGATGGATGGCAACCAAGGCCTTGGTACAAAAACAAATGGATGTTTGGGGCCTTTATCAAAATTTGTAAGGAATTATATTTTTAAAGAAATATGACGCCGTATAAAGTATATTTTACATGTGGACGACAATCAAAGCTTGAGTCCAAAACAAACAGATATGTTTACAAACAAACAAAAAAGTAAAATAAAAATAATAGTCTATCTATGTATATGTGATAGTGATAAGAAACATTTTAGAACAAAAATGGTTAAGAAATATTTGCAACCTTGAACAAAGTGACAAGCTTATGGTACAGTTACGGTTCGTTTTTTGTTGTTTTTTTTTGTTTTCTTATTTATAAAATCTAGTTACCATATTAAACTATATTTAATTTGGTTTGGTTCAGAAATAGATATAATAACAATTTCAGTTTATACGGTTTTATACCAAAAAAAATATAACTATACTTATCTTTTATAATATTTTGTAAATTTTAGTTTATATGATTAAAATCATATTTATCAAAACATAAAGGTATTTTCAATACTTAATATTAAATAGAATTTTTATTTTCATTTTACTGTTAGAATAATTAGTTAAAATAAAAATAATTATTTTAATTTGAAAATAAAAATTTAATAATATCATTAAATAACTAAATTTTAGTATAAATGTTTGTCAATGAAAATCTCTAACTTAAAACAAAATAACAACCTAGTCAAGTTAACGTCTTAAATATCCATCAATAAAATAAACTGTATAATGTATTATCAGTTATATTATTAAATATAAATAACTATATTAATTTATTTATTTATTTGGTTTGATCGATTTATATACTCATCTAAATCGATATTCTGTGAATTTCTAAAAGGTATTATCCATTCGGTTTATACGATTAAATTCATCTACTTTTTCTATTTCGGCGTGGTTCTATTTTTCTCAATTGAACATCTCTGCTTTTATTATAAACACACAAAAATATATGTCCAAAAAATAAATCTACTTTTAAAGAAGTAGAAATGAGAATCATGTAATGAAAAATCTACAAAAACAAAATAAATCAATGAGAAAGACAAAAGATAAAAATGAGAAATTGATAGAAAGTTAAGTGTTTTCCAATTCAAAGAGATTAGAGAGATGTTGGAGAGTTTTAGAATGAGAAACATTACATTTTTATTGTACCCATTTGAGAGGAAGAGAGAGAATATGTAAAGTTTTTCTTTATATAAAAAGACAAATTATAAATTAAATATTTTTGATTCAGAAGACTTTCAATTAGCTATTCTAATACAAACCTCCTAGAAGTTTTATTTTCATTTTACTGTTAGAATAATTAGTTAAAATAAAAATAATTATTTTAATTTGAAAATAAAAATTTAATAATATCATTAAATAACTAAAGTTTAGTATAAATGTTTGTCAATGAAAATCTCTAACTTAAAACAAAATAACAACCTAGTCAAGTTAACGTCTTAAATATCCATCAATAAAATAAACTGTATAATGTATTATCAGTTATATTATTAAATATAAATAACTATATTAATTTATTTTAATTAATTTATTTATTTGGTTTGATCGATTTATATACTCATCTAAATCGATATTCTGTGAATTTCTAAAAGGTATTATCCATTCGGTTTATACGATTAAATTCATCTACTTTTTCTATTTCGGCGTGGTTCTATTTTACTCAATTGAACATCTCTGCTTTTATTATAAACACACAAAAATATATGTCCAAAAAATAAATCTACTTTTAAAGAAGTAGAAATGAGAATCATGTAATGAAAAATCTACAAAAACAAAATAAATCAATGAGAAAGACAAAAGATAAAAATGAGAAATTGATAGAAAGTTAAGTGTTTTCCAATTCAAAGAGATTAGAGAGATGTTGGAGAGTTTTAGAATGAGAAACATTACATTTTTATTGTACCCATTTGAGAGGAAGAGAGAGAATATGTAAAGTTTTTCTTTATATAAAAAGACAAATTATAAATTAAATATTTTTGATTCAGAAAACTTTCAATTAGCTATTCTAATACAAACCTCCTAGAAGAAAGTCTTCTAGACTCTAAATTTACTATTTTCCAGAAGACTTATGCAGAAGTCTTATGCTGCATTATTTTTCGGAAGACTTAATTCACATAAATCCTAAACTCGAAATAACTAACTAACTAGAAATAAACACTTCATAAAACTTAAAATCAAATTTAAAAGTATTTAATATACACAAAACCTAACACATATAAGTCAAAATTTAACTTTTCAGAAAAAAATTAAGCTTACAAAATTTAACTCTAAGAATATATACAATGTTACAACATATGTTACCAAAATCAACTCTAAAAGAGTTTAATATATACAAAAGTAAACACATATCTGTTACAGTTTAATTTTAATAGATCTTAATTTATATCATTTACAAATGTTTATAGTTAAATTATTTTAATTTTCCCACATCAAAATATTTTTTAAAATTTAAAAATTATTTTAAAAATCTACTATATGAGAAGAATTTCCAGAAGACTTACAGAACTTCAAGAAGATTTAAAAAAATTCAGAAGACTTACAAAACCTCAGAAGACTTTACGAGGTTGTATACGTAAAAATAAATTCTATTTTTTTTTTTGGTTATAAGGGATTGGTTGTAATTTCACTAGTTTTTTTGGTTAGTTTTAGGTCCGATTCAAGTTTGGGTATACTTTTTGGAGTTAAAATCAAATTTTGAATCATATTTGGTAAATTCCCCATATAGGGCATAAATATAAAATTATTTGTTTCCCATTTTCTTATATATAAAAAATATTTATTATTATTTGAATTTCATAAAATATTTATAATGATTCATTTAAAAGAGTTAAATAAGAGTATTTCAAATACATATATACACAAAATTATATAATATTCTGGTCTAGTTATCCATATCACTTTAATCTTGAGTAATAGAATGTTTTTGGAGGGGGAAAATCATAATTTCAAAATAAATATTTTATAAATAGAAAGAAAAGTTAGATGTGATGCATGTGGATTAATCGTTCAAGTCATTCAACTAGAAAATAGATAAAAAAAATTATTTGAAATACCATAAGTTGGATAATACTTTTGAAATATATCTTTAATCAAAAATATATTAATATTTAGGTTTAGTGATTATTGTATAGGATTTAAATATTTAAGGGTGGAATTGCGTTTGTAAGCTTCTATAAATAATTCTTAAAAATTTATAAATATTAGTTATACATTTGAAGAAATTTCAATTTTACCACAAGTTTGATACCATTTTTCAAATTTACCATTAATGAATGACTATATTCAAAAATACCCTAAATTTATGATAAAATAGACTAAAATAGTTTTTTAAAATATTAATAAAACATTGAGAAATTCAATTTCACCCATTTAACTCTAAACCTTAAACAATAATCACTAAGTGTAAACTCAAATGTTAATATATTTTTGATTGAGGGTATTTTTGAAAAGTGATACTTAACTTGTGGTATTATTAGCAATTTCTCTATACATTTAAGTTGGATGCGTTTTTCAAAAATATTTTCAATCAGAAATATACTAATATTTCGGTTTAGTTGTTATTGTTTACGGTTTAATATTTAAGGGTGAAGTTGTGTTTGTAATCTTCCTAAATAATTCTTAAACATTTATAACTTATTTTGGATGGTTAATTTAGTTTTTTACATCACGACCTTGAAATATTTATGAAAATAGTTATCATTTAAATTTAATTTTGAAAATAGTATCAAATATTTGCTAAAATTAGAATCCTTTGAGATAAAAATTTAAATTTAAATTTTTTAGTAGTGCAATATTAGTTAATAAGCATAGAAAAATCTAAATATTTTTTAAAAATATGATTAATAAACATTATAAAATTTTATAAATACACTTATACATTTACATATACAAAAAGATATCTAAATATTAGTTAGGGTAATTCTCCCAAATAACCCTTTTTAATTTTTCTTCACAAAAATAGCCTTAAAAATGGCAACAATAACAGTTTTTTTTAAAAAAAATTAATATATTTTTTAAACTTCATCTCTAAAGTCCACCTTATAACTCTAAACCCTAAATCTAGATTACTTAATCCAAGGGGTATAAGTGTATATTTTACATCTAATAAAATATATTTGGTTATTTTTCTCTTTGAATGATATTTTTTTGACAAAAACTTTTTTAAAACTATCATAAAGTATTTCTCTATTATTTATTTAAATAGTATAATTTTATAAAAAATAAATAGGAAAAATAATAAAAGATACTCTGAATAAAATTTCATAGAAAATGTATATAAACCATTTATAATTTATTATCTTAAAATTATTATAAATAAAACTAATTATCAATATAAACTCACGCGTAAGGCAAGCAAAAATCTAGTAAGATTAGAAAGAAAGATAGATAAGAGAACCACCAAAAAATCAAACTTTATTAAAGATGTCCAAGTCATCACACTTTATTTTGATCCAAATTTAATCTGACGTCCAAATCTTGACACAGCCATGGAAGGCAGAGCGAAGAGAGCGGTTAATCTGACGTCTTCAACGATCTAAATGAAATAAGGCTGAAGCATTATATCTTTCGTAACGAGTCGAATAATCATGCATGCAAGCAGATGCAGATGAAGCCGATAACCATAGTAATCGAACGGTTGCAACATAACCAAGGATTCTAATAACAACATCACCAGTGCGAACCAATTGGAAATTCAAAGCAACACAAATGGAAAAATGGTATATTTCAACACTAACTTTGCGCGTCGTGCATTTTCCTTCACGAACTTTATACTAGTGCGTATTTCATCATACTTTATACTAGTGCGTATTTCATCATGAGTTTTAAAAAAATTCAAAAATCATATATGAACTTTCAAAATTGTGCATATATATATATATATGTTGACCGTCAATGATGTTAATCAACCGTTAATTTCTCAAAACGACGTTTTATTATATTAATTACATAAACATTAAATTATATATATGTTTTTGATTTATCAAATAAAGCTTCAATTTTTATTGTTTTATTCTTTTCAAATAAATATATATATTTTATAGTTTAAATAAATTTTATGAATCCTTGTTTTATAAATTTAAATTGATTACTATTTCTGTAAATTTTATTTTATATTATTTAAAATAAAATATATTTTAAATTTTAAATTTTGTTTTTATGTCTATTGAGCTAATTTTATAAGTCAAATTTGAATTTACATATTTCAATTTTTAATAATATTACAATATATCTAAATTACTTGTTTGACTTTATATATTATAATATTACAATTTTTAATAATATTAGAACACATTGTAATTTTGTTTTATATTTTTATTTTTAATAATACTAAAAGGTAATTATTTAAATCAATAGTAATTAATTTAAATTTATAAAAGAAGGATTCGTAAAAATTATTAAATATATAAATAATAATAAATTTATTTTATAAAACTAAAATATAAAAACTGATAGGATTTATTTGATAAAACCAAAACATAAATATCATTTAATGTTTACAAACTACTACATGAATGTTACTTTAGTCTAGTGGTTAAGATGGTCAATGTTATGTTTCTGTGCTAGAATTCAAGTCCCAGATTTTTTTTTTTTAATTATCCAAAACGACGTCGTTTTGATAAATTAACGGTTGACTAACATCATTGATGGTCAACATATATATATAAGCACGATTTTTAAAGTTCACATAGGATTTTTGATTTTTTTTAAATTTCATGGTGAAATACACGCTAATATAAAATTCGTGAAGGAAAAGGCACGACGCGTAAAATTCGTGTTGAAATAGACTATTTTCCCAACACAAACAAAAAGATCCGAAACAAAGGCAAAGGCAACACAGAAGATCAACGCGAAGATGTAGATCTTGAAATGGAAACCGGAAAATCAAAGCTAACTCCCCAAAACAGATTGTAATGCAAGAAAAAAAAAGATATTAAACAAAACTAGAATTTGACCCGCCCAACCGCGCAGATTTTATTTTCATTTTTATACATAGATATTTGTTTTGCATCATTAGTAACATTAGTCATATATTTAAATATTTATATAACTATTACAAACACAATAATTTTATAGTATACATATTAACATATAAATGAAAATCATATTTTAAAATTATTTTATATTTAATTATATTAAATTTTGATTTGGGTTTCAAATTTTGATTACCATTTTGCAAAATTTTAATTTTTATTTATATAATATATATATATATATATTAATATCAAATGTTTCAATCCATTTCTTATTATATATTTATTTTATTAGATTTGCATATGATTATTAAATAAAATAATATATACTTAAAACTCATTATTTAAATTATTTTATATTTAATTTATACTAAATTCTGATTAGTATTGCAAAGTTAGATTACCATTTAGCAAATTTTTATGTTTGTTTAGATAATATATTATTGTATATATGCCAAAAATTTACTCATCTATCATATATGCAATTTAATTTTATATATTTCAAATTTAAAAATAAAAAAATTTATGTAAAGTAGTATTGTTATATAATAATTTTTTAAAATAAATTTTGCTACAAAAAACAAATTTATAAAATTTATAGTAATAATAGTATAAGCCACATAAACATTATTATAATGTTAGATAATATATAAAACAAAATTATATTAAGTTATTGATAATTTTATTATATAAACTATAATTTGAGTATAAAAAGAAAACCCGCATGACCAATAATATTATAATAAATTCAAACATTATTATAAAATTAGATAATATATAACACCAAATTATAATAAGTTATTGATAAACTTTATTATATAAACCATAACTTTGTAGTATAACTATAACGTTAGTCATATATTTAAATGTTTATATAATTATTACAAACACAATACTTTTATAGTTTACATTTTATATTTTTTCTTATTCGATTTGGATTTGATTACTAAATAAATTAAAATATATATAAAAATCATATTTTAAAATTATTTTTTATTTAATATCTACTAAATTTTGATCCGGATTTCAAAGTTATATTACCCTTTAGCAATTTTTTTTTGTTTATTTAGATGATATATTATTGTATATATATATAAGTATAGAATTTTTCTTTTTTCATTTTATAAATGTACATGATTTTTATTTTTTCATTTTATAAAATATAAATGAATGTATATTAATCTATAATTATATTTTATATAATTCGAAATTAATTAAATAGTTACATAATTTTTAATGTTGAGACTTGCTAAAATCTTTTTCAAAAGATTTGTTATAATTTTTAATATATATTTATATTTAAAATAAAAAGATATCAAAAGATATTATGACTAAATTAGTTACACATATTTTATCATTAGTTTAAATGAAATACTTTTATTAAATTTTTTTAATGATGGTCAAAATAAAAAAAATCACACATGACATGATTTCTATTTTAATAGAATAGATAACAGAGAAGACTATTAGAAACGGGAGATAAAGTTTTTAAGGAGAGATGAGAGAGGATCAGGTTTGATGATGTATGTAGTTTGTAAACATATTTGATTTTTGCTTGATTACTTTTTAGTATAATGGAAAATTCTGCATATGCTTTTTATTAGAATAAATAAAATGATAAAATAATTGGAATTTCAAGAGAAAATGGATCATTGTAGGCAAAACAACAAACTATCAGAATAAAAAATTAGAGTTCGTAAAGATTATTGAAAGTAAGAAACTTAGTTGAAAAGAGAATTTAGAATATATCTATAATATTAAAATAGAAGTCTTGTTTTTAGGTACCTTTCTATTTTACAAGTATTTACAGATCAATGTCATTATCTTATTTAATATTGATTTATTTATTTAAATTTAACAACCGAATTTCCCTTTTTCTTTTGAACAAAAATATCTTCTAATGAAATATTTTGATAATTTTAAATATTACATCTTATGTCATTCCTAATATTTTTCTTTTTTAGTGAATGATCATATTTCTATATGTAAGTCGCCAGCCATATCACTTGATTATTTTATTTCACCGAGGAAACCAATTTCATTGAAAACACACCAATACACACGTCACATGAAAACGGTTCGATCTACCTGTTGCGCGAAACTAAATCACAATTATTCTGGTCACCTTACACGGATATAGACCTATACTTTAGGGCCCATTTGAATACCCAAAAAGAGGGTCTATCCGTGGGCTGCACCTCCCCTTGGAGATTAGTATGGGTCTCTCCATGGGTCTGGGATAAAAAAAAAAAAAAAAAAACGTGAGATCATTATATTAATATATTGGAACTTTATACTAATTCTGTGTCCTATGGATATCAACGGATCATCAAACAAGGTTAATGGACATGGAGTAGAAGCGATAGTGGTATACTATTGCCTCATATTATAATTTTATTTTTGTGAACGTTTTTATAAACCACCACATCTTTTTGCAGTCATTTTAAATATTTGTGATGCATGAACTTCTAAGATGTTTTTGGATGACATGAAACCAGATGACCTTGTATCATAATTTTCTTCATGACTTTTACAAACCACATGTTTTCTTAAAGTTTTAGTTTGATGTTTTTTACTTCATAATATTTTAAATAAATTTACGGTTTTAAAATTTTGTATAATTTTTATGTTATATCATAAATTTGAAAAACCATATCGTCGAACCGCTTTGTTTAGCCGGTATAAGACATGTTTCTTAAAAAAATATGTGAACAACATATTAAATATAGATCTTTAGAATATTTTGTATGTTTCTCAATATAAATATTTTCAGATTTATTATTCAATATAGATGATGTATTTATTGTTGATAAAATCTTAAAAGAAATTTAGTGAGACCAACATATCGTGATATATTCAATTCATACCCGATTTATATGACTGCGCAAAAATATATCTGTATTTTTGAAAAATTCAGATAACATACATATTATTTATTTTTGGTGAAATCATATTCAGTCGCCACATTAATTGTCACATAATCTAATTTTACTGACGTTGTTAGTTTTACTGACAATTATGTCATGTTTACAATATTTTTAAAAACCAAAATAAAAATATTTTTTTGTAATAATTTTTATGAAAATGTAAATGTTTATAAAAAAATTTGACAGCTTACAAATTTTTATTATTTAGTAAGATTAACAAAACTTAATTAAATAATAAAAAAATTAATCTTATATAAAAAATATATTCATCATAATATTTAGATTCTATCAATTATATTTATGTTAATTTTGGTAATGTGCTTGTACAGAAAAATAGACGAAGAGTAAATATTTTTTTCACTAGATTTTTTTTTTGTTTACTAGGCCACAACGTGCCGGTCCAGCTAGCCCACTAGCCTCACCGTTGGAGGCAGGGGTTGAACCCCAGGTGCCTAGAAATTTGTTGTGGTACACAGACCACTCAACTAGATGCTCCGGCTTTTCCACTAGATTATATAGCTATTACTGCAATACAGTCACACCCAAAATATTTTTATTTCTCCTATTATCCCATACTGTTACTGAAGACCTATGTACTTTTTACAACCACCCTCTGCAGCTATTTGCACAACACTGATTTGTAAAATTATGCATAATTATTGAGCCAAAAGAGTAATGGCCGACAATTCTAAATTGTTATGGGACTCACAAAGATTTGACATTAACGGAACATAGAAAAAAATAGTGTCATTCCCAAAATATTAAATAAGATATTATGGGCTAAAATTGTTGATTCTCAAAGCCCCGAACCAGGGGCAAAGCCATGGTTTACACTATGGGGCCTGTGGACCCATAACAATTATTTATAGTTTTTTTTTTTTTTTGTCAACAACAATTATTTATAGTTTAAATTTTCTAATAGAAAACGTAGAGAATATGTTAGATGAGGTGGAAAATATATGATGTACATCCACAACAAGAACGGTCAGTAACGTGTGAATACCAAAATCAGTTCTCAACTGGTGTTTATAGGTAGGTCGAAGTAAAAATTGGGATCGACTAAGTTCCCTTCAAATAGCTTCTAAAATTTACAATGGTCAAACAAAATCGAATAACGATCAAAAATGATGAAATGTAGTCTTATTCGATGAACTGATGAACAAATATAGATTGTAGAAGATTTATTTATTTATGTCTAGAATGTTCTTAAGATAATATATAGCCGCACATAAGAGAGGTATTCCTTTCATTTTGGCCTCCATCTTTTTAGTTTCCATTTATTGGTTTTAATGTTTAAGATTCGTTCGTTCGTTCGTTTTTTTAATTTTCTAAGTTTTTTAAGTTGACTTGAGGTGATCAGCTCCAACAACTTTTAACTATATTTTAGATGTTGTTAGACTATACGATTTGATCATGTTATTGTTATGCGTAATTGGACTTTTTTGCGACATCACGCGGCATGTTTTCTCATTACAGGTTTCCTCTATTGTTTTTCTTTTGGAACTGTATGTGCCGAATCGAGGAGACGATATCAAATTCCAACATTACCTACCATGACTTACAGCATAAAAGATAATTTACATGTCTAAGACATTCCCATTCTATCAGTATTTTCAAACCGTTTTAACAATAAATCATTCTTATTAAACTAAAAATGAATGGCAAAAAGAGTCTAATTTTGTTTATAAAAGCCCGCGTTAGATTGGAACTGAGATTAAGTTAAGCCCAAATTAATATACCATAAGAGGAACTGGGTTTATGGCTTAAAGCGACTAGTTAAATAACCCAAAAGCCCAGTCAATGATTTAGAAATAATGTTTACATTCTTGATCTATTTTACTATTTTCACTATGTTTTAATGATAAAAACTCTTGATTTTTGAGTCGTACGTTCGGCCAAAAAATGATAAAAGTTTAAATATTTTAGAGGATCAAGAAAATTATGCTTAAGTAGTTTTGCATCGTATAGGGGATTCATCATTTGATCTTTAATTAAAGGAGAATTTACAATTCTACCACAAATTTGATAATATTTTACAAATTTATTTTTAATGAATGATAATTTTCGAAAATATCTTAATTTTTTGATGAAAATATATTTAATTAATTTTTCAAATATTTATAAAAAAAATTAGAAACTCAACCCCACCTATTTAACACTAAACACTAAACAATAATCAAAAAAGTGTAAACCCAAATGTTAATATATTTTTGGTGGGGTTTTTGCAAAAGTAACTCAAAATTTGGAGTCAAACAGAAAACTAACATTTTCTTTTGACTCATTTTTTTTTGAGATTTTCACCCCACACCTGCATTTTATCCATGAAAATGCCATTAACTTTTTTTTTTTGGTTTTTCGAAAATGGCTTCTTTACTGTCTCAACCTCATCATCTTCAAGTATTTACAATATTGCCACTACCATGAATAGTTCAACAACCTTGTACTACCTGTTTGGAGCTTTTAATGCCCTTTAATGCACGTAAATCTCTTTACACTCTCTCTGTCTCAATTGTTATGAACTAAAAACAACATTTCTTTCACTTTCTCTCCATATTCATCCAAAAAACTCAAGCTTTTGATTCAAAATATTTTATAGTTGACAGAGCCATATTTCTTTCGTTTTGACTTACGGTTGCTTTCGTTTGAGGTTCTGGGTGGTTGGAGAAGACCATGTGTGCAAACGAAGTCATCTCACCTTGTTTAAGGTACGAATTTGAATTTTTTTCAAGATCTGTTCGCATAGAAGACTTACTCGTAAGTCATCTGTATGTAGAAGACTTACTGATAAGTCTTCTGGTCAAAACGAAAGACTTAATCTAAGTCGTCCGGCTTTGTTTGTTAAAAAAAAACTCGAGACGACTTATATATAAGTTGTCTACGAAAAAGGGCTAGTTTTGCATTTGACCGAATCGTGTCAGATCTTTGACTATTTCTGGACGACTTAAAATTCAGTCGTCTCTGGGAAAGTTAAAATTTCAATATTTTATTAAACTAGATGACTTACGTCTAAGTCGTCTTAGGCTAGTTTTGTAATTGAAAAATAAAACTTTAAATTTAACTTTTACCAGACGACATAATTGAAAGTCGTCAAGCCAAAAGACTTAATTTAAAGTCGTCCGGGAAAGCAAAGTCGTCCAGAAATTTTCCCAAGTTTTCTGGTCAAACCTTGCTTAACCCGGACGACCTTAAATTAAGTCGTCTGGCTGGACGACTTTCAATTAAGTCGTCTGGAGAAAGTTAAATTTCAAGTTTTATTTTTCAATTACAAAACTAACCTAGGATGACTTACGTTTAAGTCGTCTAGTTTGAATAAAATATTGAAATTTTAACTTTCCCAGAGACGACTGAATTATAAGTCGTCCAGCAGCAATAGTCAAAGATCTGACACGATTCGGTCAAATGCAAAACTAGCCCGTTTTTCGTACACAACTTATATATAAGTCGTGTGGAGTTTTTTTTTTAACAAACAGAGCTGGACGACTTAGAATTAAGTCGTCCCATTTAATTTTCAATTGCAAAAGTGACCTCTTTAGACGACTTACCTTTAAGTCTTCTAGACGACTTACTTTTATGTCGTCTGCGGCAATGTTTAGTGAACTTCTTCATTTTCTCTATGTTTACTAATGTGTTTTATTTTGAATATTTGGAGATGATTCGTGAGTTACATGCAGTGTATGGAGAATGGTACATTGGTAAAATTTAAGGTTTGGTCCGGTTTAGACGACTTACAAATAAGTCGTCTGGCGGATAATGTACATCAGACGACTTAATATTTAGTCGTCCGTTTACAGACGACTAAATATTAAGTCGTCCGAGACCCTAAAATGAACCCCTAAACTAAAATGACTAAATTAACTAACTAACCACGTTATAAAATCAAATTATACTTCAATAGTGTTTATTATACACAGAAATGAACACGCTTAGGTAATTTTTAAATTTTTCAAAAACGGTTTTAATGCTTTCCAAAATCTAACCCTAAGAACACATACAATACTACAACATATGTTGATGAAACATAAACTAAAGAATATCATGACTCACTACTTTCACTCATCTATGCTGAAAACAATTGAAATTTGTTATATCTTAATTTATATCTCTTAAGACATATGTTAATTACATAATTCCTATTTTTCACTTATCAAAATATTTTTTACAAAATTTTTAAATTATGTTTAAGAATAACTGTCCAGACGACTTTCAGTTAAGTCGTCTGGACGACTTATTTTCAAGTCGTCTGTTCAGACGACTTGCGAGGGTTAGAAACGTAAAAAAAAATTCGTTTTTTTGTTTGTTCACAAAGGGATAGTTGTAATTTCAATAGCCTTTTAAGTTACTTTTGCCTTTGACCCAAGTTTGGGTATTCTTTTGGGTTTGACTCCAAGTTTTGAGTTACACTTGGCAATTCTCTCTATTTTTGGTAGTATATATTTTTGTAAAATAGTACTTAACTTATGTTATTTTTAGCATTTTCTCTTAATTAAATATGGACACAAGATGCATAAATATCTAAGTTTCAAAAAAAAAAAGATGCATAAATATCTTAATTTCGATCTGTGCTAAAAGCAAATTCTGTCGTTTGGCAGCAGGCTGCGGAACAAGTTGAATCATATGATGGATGGTTGTCCATTGTTTTGTCCATCGAAGACAACAGATAATGACAGCAACCCATGTGCATGTATACTGTCACCATGGCCACATTATATTACCATTTCAGAAACCTTTGTATTTCTTGAAGATTATATATACATATAAAATCATGTATATATATATATATATTTATATATATATATATTCTTTGATGCTGCAAAAAAGCCTCTTATAATATATATATATATATACACTTTAGATTAATCAAAAGATAAGTGAATCATTTCCTGAGTTTTCTTCGACCATTTCTTTAGTTAAGAATATTAATTTACATAAAAATAATATGATGGGTACAGAACTATTAAAAACAATCGAAGATAATATTCCTTCCGTTTTATTATGCTACATGTTTTAAAAAAAATTGTTTCATAAAGATATATATTTTTTGTTTTCTATAAAAATATTGCAAACTTGAAATTTTTTTTCTTATTGAACTACTATTTGTCAAAAATTATTAAAAACTAAAATTACAGAAATTGAAATATTTATTATAATGATTTAATTCATTATTTAATATGTGTGAAAACTCAAAAAATCTATTTTTATGAAACAGAAGGAGTATATTGAATTTTTGTTTGAGGACAAAATTTCTTCAGACAGCTACGCTATGCGAAATGATTTTCTTTTTTTAACCAGTAAGTTTAATTATTGTGTTAATTTGGTTCCTAAACCCAAAAAAAAACCTAGGTTTTTTTCTTGCCTCTTATTAGCATTTGGGTTTCGTACGAATTAGGTTTAGCCAAAAGTTTGGTTTTAAGTTTTAAAATATCGTTCTTTAGAGCATCTAAAAAAACATTTTATTTTCAAATTTACAAAAATTCATATTTGAAGTATAAAGGTATTTTTTTTAAAAAAAAAACTTCAAACTTAACTTAAAAATATTTATATTTTATACTATGATCCTTATATTTATCATTATTTATTTAAATAAATAAAATTTTAATTAATAACTAGCACATGTATATAAATATTACATCAATATTAATTAGTGATATGTTGCATTGAAATATAAAATTTTTACACAGAATTATATATTTAAATATTACTACAAGAAAAAATCCACATTATTCGATAAAAATATTTCTCTAATAAATGCATATATGATCAACTAGTACATTTCAAAGTAAAAAGTGACTCTTTTTAATTTTTAATCGAGAACTAAAATTTTGGAGGTTTGAGATCAACTTTACCTGACTATTATTATTGTTGTAATATTTAAATTTGTGTAAAAATTATGTATTCATGTATTTTTTTTAAAAAAAAATTGTAAAATGTTTTTGTCTAAAATTAATTTTAAAATATATAAAATGTTATTTTGAAGTCTTTATTTAATATTTTCTGTAAAACTTAAATTTAGAAAATATATATTTTATATTTATGAAATATATTTTTTAATGATTAAAACGATAAACAAATTTTTTTTAAAGAATAACAAATGTGATGTGTAAATTTAAAGTCCAAAATGTATTTGAAATTTAAAGCTTTAAGGTTCCTTTTCGAAGAACAAAAAACTCTATATTTGAAATTATATATAGTGTCTTTTGGAGATGCTCTTAGAAGGATGTTAAACATTTGGTTTTTATATAATTGTTAGTTGCTAGAGTTATAGTGTAGCAAGTAGCAACACAACAATGTTTGAATCTAAATAAATCCAAAAATATACTTGCATAAAAAATTCATATATTCTTGGTCAAAGTATGGGTTACAAAAAAGGTATCATTCATTTTTAAGTATTTTCAAAGAATTTGGATTTATGTTCCAGTTCTTATATTTTGATAAATTACAAAAACATAGGAAAAAATTATTAAATACTTAAATGACATAATATTTATTAACTAAAAACATACAAACTGGTGACCAAACTAAACTAAATTTAATTTTGATTAGCATTAATTTTTTATCTAATCAACATTTATACTTAACGCGACAAAACACCAATCTTATAAATATATTAAGAACGAGATTTCTCTTTGATTAGCGTTTTCAAATTCATATTCTTTTCTTTTGTGAATTTTCTTCTATAGCCTTCACTCTCCTAATCGCCCTCCCATATGTTTTTGAATCTTGAGGGAACATGATCTATAGGGAATCATGTTCTCCCTTTCCGATTCTCCTTTAGATTTCTCAATCTCGTCACATGTATAGAAATGAAAAAGAGCAAATGGAATCAAAGGAAAGAACATGACAAGTAGCTGATCACTCTCCCAATCTGTTCTTGAATTCTGAGGGAATATGTGGGCATCTCACTATATATGTGGGCATCTCACTATATATGATCCAGCTTTGTGACAATCAAGGATATGTATAGCCAAATAACTCGATAATATAATGGCCGAGAATTTTCAGCTGCCTTAGGGGATGATTGATTGGACTGTAGATGTATAAATATAGCTGTAAGATTTATTTTGTAGTTTTTATTGTTGTAGATGTATGTTATTTTGTTGTATAAAGATGCTATAATTTCTAAAGCAATTTAGTATTTGCTTTAAGGAATAAAAAAAGTAAACATGAACAAATAAAAAAAAAGTGGTTGTAGAAGATGTAGTAAGGTTTTAACTTTAAAAATAAAACTACATTGGTTTAGATCAGTGCTTTAAAAATAAATAAAACTAAAGTACAACCAATCATCACCTTAATTAGCCATATCATAACTTCTCTCTTACACCATTTACTCTCGTTTCTGCAGATTGGAATCAACAAAGGTTTTAAAAACATGTTTAGATAAATTGTATTGGCATGATTTTGGTTCAGTTAAATCCCATGCTTTAAACACCGGACCGACCGGTCGAACTAGTCCGACCGTGACTCATTGAAGAAGTCGAGTCTGGTTCGGTTTAAAACTTATATTTGAGAAAAATCGCCTCAAACTGGTGACCCAAATCAACTTCAAAAGTCGATTCTAAAAATTAATTTATAATTAATATTTTTTCAATTACTATTAATATTTGATAATCAATGTTTGACTGTCACTATTAATCTGGTTTTATATTTAATTCTATTTTATTAAGAAAGAATGCAAAGAAATATATTTTTGACTCTCATATACTATTTTTATTTTGTCATATTCAGAATATTTGAGATTTGGTTGTAAAATAAATAAATACAGTAAATTGGACGGTCAATTATTTGGTTTTTATCAATTTCAATTTACATATTTTTTACTTGTTTACTATATATAACTAAATTTATGTTTATTTTTTATTTTTCTATTGAAAAGAGAACAAAGAACAAATTATATGTAAAATTACTTTTGATGGTCTATATAGTGTAAATAGATGATTATATATACTTAATGCTTAAAAGATAGAAAACCCGGTTTGACCGATTCAACCAGTTAACCATTAGTTATGCTGAGTCGATATGCAGTCCAATTTTCAAAAAATTGGTTAAATCATATTCATCGTCTTTTCATTTCACTACCAAAAACAAATTATTTTCTATGGTAAAATTCGCTGGGAAAAGCCATTCTCGGAGAATTTCTAACTAAAATATTTGGGAGTTCTATCTATTACTGTGGAAAAACCATTGGGATATTCTTGGACAATTTGATGGAGTAGACATGCACTTTCCTGACGAAATACATACGAAACAATCGTCAGACAACACCGTCGAGAATTCATTGACGAAACTAACATCGTCAAGGAAATCTTTCGACATATGAAATTTTTATCAGAAAAATTCCTGACGAACCATTTTCATCGGTAAATTACTTATCGATGGATTTTTCCGTTAGAAATTTATTGACAAATGGTATTCATCAAGAATATTTGTAACTTCTTTTAAAAATAAATTTTGTATTTAAAATAGAATATTTAAATTAGTTAATTTTTGAGAAAAAAATAATGTCTAAATTTGGAAGAAATATTTAAATGTGAAGTATTACATTAAGGTTTTAAAAAATAAAAACAACATTTAAAAGTTTTAAAAGCCAGAAAATCTAAAACTCACAGAGATACGATTTTTTCATCTTGTCCATCATGATCTGGTTCATCTTCTGAGTTTTCGCTACTTGAGTGTGGTTTTGCGCCATTTAAGCTTGGTTTTCGCCATTTGGGCAAGGATTGTCATTTTGGGTCCTCACAACTGCAATCTGTTCAAATTTGTGTCTCAATCGTTCCACAATCTCGGGATCAGTATGCAGAGCTTGTGAGGAAGAAGAAGAAGAAGAGAGTTGGACAAGGTAACCCGATCAAACAAATTTTCTTCCTTGAAACAACCTCTAAAAATAAATAAATTAAAGCGTCAATAAAATTAATAAATTAAATTTTAAAGCTTACCATAAACACTAGGTTGCTTATTTTTTCTCGGATCATGCTATTGGAAGTCGAAGAATAATCTTCAGGCAAAGGCTCAGAAGCAACAAATTCTTATGTCTGGATTTCCACCAAGTGGATGACCTTCCTCATAACGGGAAATGGATGACCTCCCTCATAACGGGATCCTGAATTCACTCATCTTATGGTTTATGTTTTCTTCATTAGAACAAGATCATAGATAAAATTACCGTCGTTTGTTGTAATCTAAAAAGAAAAGATTAATTAGAAAACAAATGTAAGTAATAATATTTAAATTACTTACAAGTTGATCTTCGAGCAAATTACATAGTTGTGGCACCAAAGTTATGGACGTAAGCATCTTTCCCGTCACGTTTGTCGCTATGGTTCTGGAGTTCGTGTGTGACTTATCTTGAATTTCTTGTTTAACCTAATGCACCTTCAACTCAGTCCATGCCGTATTGTTAATCATTTTCAACGTCTTTCGGCATCTTTTCCTTAAACCACTTATACATAATCCAAGGTAGACGTTACTTCTCTCATACGATATTTTGATTGGAAATTCTTTCACGCTTCTGCATATGAAGGATGTGTAATCTCACCATCTGTTGAGTGTTATACATTTCATCTCATTGGTCCTGCTATGCGTTTTTACTTATACAACATCTTCAACATTTCCGTAAATGGAAAATATCACATATGTTTGTATGGCACCAGAACTCTTCCATTCGTATCTTGATAACGAGGTTTCCGAAAAAATTTGCATTTCTTCTAGTTCTCATCAGTTCTCCAGTAAATCATACAATTATCGATGCATACATTTACCACCTGATACAATAAGCCAAGACCAACTACAAGTTTCCAAAATTCGTAGTATGAACCAGGTGCAAGAATATCTTCATGTAGAATACCTCTCACAAAATCAGCAATCACATCCACGCATTCTCTAGCCAAATTCTAATTTGTCTTAATGAGCATCAATATACTTAAATATGATAAAGCTGAATGACTATCTAAACATCCTTTGTACAATGGTTGTTTCATTGCATCTAACATATCAAAAATTCTTCTTGCTTCTACATTGGGCTTTCTTCCCATATATCTTTTTCCTCAACCAGTCAAAGTAAATTTTCTCTATATGCATCATTTACCATATGAACAGACCTACCATTATCTACATTCGTGTTAGATTATTCTAAACTATTTGTTATCTGAAGTTCGCTAGTACTATATTCAGTTTCTCCATAAAGATACCAAATTTTGTAACTCGGCACAAACACTTTCAAATATAAATGGCTCCAAAAATCCATCTTCTTAATATTCCTATTATTCTTACAAATAAAGCATTGACATTTTAAAGCACAGGTCTTTGCTTCAAGTTGTCGTAGAGCTAACACCATAAATTGCTAATACCTTTTACGTATTGATTGTAAGTAAACTCGTACTAGGATCCATTTGAGGTTTATCCATTCACGAACAGAAATAATAAAGAGAATACATGATTTTTATGTTGCACTTTGTTGTGAACGAGGGATAGTGATATTTATAGGTGAAAATTATCGACATGTCCAACGCAGCTGTGAAAAATTTGTGACGGATTGGTACAATTGTCGGAAATTTGTTAGAACTTTCAGATTCTAAACGGTTATAAATTAGCTTCTCACAGATAACCAACAAAAAAAAATTCAATGATTATAATAACTAATTAATGGATATACATATATTTTTCTTGGAAATCCATCGCTACGTTGGTATTTTTGGTCAATTATTTCCTACAAAGAACTGTTAGTTGGAAATTCATCATAAATTCTAAAGAAATACCGACGAAAGTCAGAATTTTATGTTCGTCGGGATCTCGTCATAAGTTCTTTCCGAAATTTATGATGAATCTTTTTTATTTCAAAATTTTGCTAAAAATGCCTTGTTTTCTTGTACCGTTAACCGTACAAGTTGGTTTGATTTATTATTCGTTACAATTTTATTCAAAAAAATTGGTTTGAATCAAAGAAAATACTAAATCAATATCTGTTAAAACGAAGCAAATCACAAATACTAAAAAAATAATAGAGATGGATATTCTCTCCCATCCGTTTATTATGCAAATAGATGTATATCTATAATTAAATCTATCGTTTTAAATGTATAATCTCATATGTTTATTATTTTAACATATATTTTTTATAATTTTTTTAATTACTAAAATGTTAAATTAAGAAAATAAAATCATGTAGAAAACTACAGTTTTACTTAAAATTTGTTTTATATGAAAATTTTATTAGTTGTAAAAATTTATAAAACATATCGTTTCATTAGTTTATTTTTTATTTTATATTGTGTAAAAGATATTTTTTTAAAAAACAATTGTACAATTTTTCCTAAATTTAATGTATTGAGAAAATGGATTAAGTATCCGTCAATATCCATAAATATTCATAAATATCCATTAATTTTCCGGATATTAGAAAATTGGATATCTATATTTTTTCGAAGTATCAGAAAATCAAATATCCGTGAAGTACAAATCAAATCACAAATAATGAAAATTATGGTAGTGTTGGATATGTGTCCACTCCTACTTACAACTCACACGGCTTAACCAATACTAGATGATTACCCGCGCGCATGCGCGGAAATTAACATACTAATCATCGTTGAATATTAATTTTGATTGTTCAACCATGATGTCATAAGTCTCCAAACGTATAATTATGGATCGTCAATATAATGTTGATGAGTAGAGTGATATTTGTTGATATTTTTTTAAAAGCTTATTTAATTTACATTGGGTTTCAATGATATCATTCGAATGTTATAGTTCACCATCTCATTTCGATATGAAGAATCATATTTTTGAAATGATATGATCAAGTAACCTTTGAGATCCATGCTTGGCAAAATTAAAATTAATTATGTATACAAATTATTTGTAGACAATATTATTTATTTTGTATTAATTTACATATTATGCAATAATAAATATATTGAATAATTGAGGAGCGAATAGCTATTACGTATACAATTAAATTCGAGTAAGAACATAAATAAAAACAACATTTCTCTTTATTTACAAAACTTTTTGTTGATAAAAAACAAAATAAACCATTTATTTATTTAATATAATATATAATTAAAATCAAATGATATTGATGTAGATATATGATATATAGCTCCATGATTAATATATATAGCTCGTACATATTATGAAATAATATATATATATATATATATATATTAAATAATTGAGAAACCAATAAATTACCTAGAATTGATAACTTATTTTTTAAGGATTTTAATATTCCATGATTAAAATATATAGCTCATATATTAATATGTTATAATGACATGTGTGTACCAAAAATGTTGTAATGATTCATCTAAGTATATAATTAACATATATGTATTTTATATGATATAGAGTTTAATTTAAACAATATTAAAGTATATATATATATATATATATATATATATATATATATATTTAATCTGAATATATATTAAATGATACTTAATATTCATATGATATTATGATCATTTGTATCTTTTTATAACAAAAAAAAATAAAAACATTGTTCACAAAATTTTGATTGTAATGCTTTTACTGTTTTAGTAATTTATAGTTGTTTTCAAAAATTCATAATATAACATGTAAGAAAAATATTTTAAATTTTTTATTATATGGTTAATGTGATTGTTTAATTTTCTAATAATATAAATTAAAAAAATGATGAAGAATACAAAATATCTTATCAAATCTTTATTATTCAAAACATTAATTGCCACATATATGCTAATCATATTAGGTAATTCTGTATCTTTTATTTAAGGAAAGAATGTAAAATATCCTTTTATGCACTACTAATCAATATGAGTGTTAATTTAATAAAAGTATAATCTATAATTAGATGGACCAACTTTTTTTTAAGGATTCTGAGAATCATCCTGGTGATGACACGTGGTTACACTTAAAAGTTGTAATGCTCCAGGATTAATATATAGGGGATTAGCTTTTGACCCGCGCGTCCGCGCAGGTGTTATTTTTATGAATGTCAAACATTTTAAGCAATTTGTTTGATATAACCGTCGTATATATGACTGAGTTTAATATTCGATATCTATTATCCGATCCGGGATCCCATCCGCTTCGAAAAACGGATATTCGGGGATCCTAATAGTGATTTTACGGATTTGACTGATCCACGTACAAATTCGGATAGTAAAATTTTAGGTCTAGATATCCAGATCCCGATATTAAATATTTAAAATTTAATTATAGTTATCTATGTATATTATACATATTTTTATATAACTAACTAAAATTTTAATTTTATTAAATTTTAATGATTTTAAGTATTTTAAATAATAATTTTAAATATACTAAATATATGGTTAATATTTACTTTTTGATTTATTTTAAATGAAAAAAAACACCTCCGGATATCTAAGTGTATTCATATTTTAGTTTGAATATCCTAACCCCGAATATCCAAATCCAAATATCAATTTTACGAATCCAACGAATACATATCTGAATCTGTATATCCTAAAATACTCTGGATATTCAATCCGTCCAAGACCTAACTATGTAAATGTATTATATGGTGATAAAAAAATTTAAATTTATAAATTACATAGGTTATTCTTATTAGATATATATCATACAAATAAATAATACATTGTATTTGTTTGTATAAATAACCATTTATAATAAATATTAGTATGCATTTTAGTCATTAAATTGTTATGGAAATTTATATGATTTTGTTATTGTAAATGAATAAGTTCAGATTATAATCGAAAATTATTAACATTATTATCTTTTTTCTATTTCAAATATATTTGGTAGATTATATGAATATAAATAAAAAAATAAAACTTATTTAATTCTATATATATGTATAATTATGTTTTTATTATAAAAATTTGGAAAACACATATACATTATTTTTTATGAAATCTCCAATTCCAATGACAAATATTGTTAATGGACTAAGCCGAATTTTATTTTTTTCTCGTTAAAAATTAATGTTTAGATGTTTGGATGCATGAATAATATCAGTGGCATTTTTTCAAATATTAGTTAAAACCAAGAGTTATTTCGTATTTGTATTTTAGTTTTAATAGATTAGATTTATTTTTTTAGTAGATGTTTGGATGCAAAGATAATATGAGTGGCATTTCTTGTAAATATTAAACAAAAGAAAAATTTATTTTCTATTTGTACTTCTATATATATATATATATATATATATATATTTAATCTGAATATATATTAAATGATACTTAATATTCATATGATATTATGATCATTTGTCTCTTTTTATAACAAAAAAAATAAAAACATTGTTCACAAAATTTTGATTGTAATGCTTTTACTGTTTTAGTAATTTATAGTTGTTTTCAAAAATTCATAATATAACATGTAAGAAAAATATTTTAAATTTTTTATTATATGGTTAATGTGATTGTTTAATTTTCTAATAATATAAATTAAAAAATGATGAAGAATACAAAATATCTTATCAAATCTTTATTATTCAAAACATTAATTGTCACATATATGTTAATCATATTAGGTAATTCCGTAGCTTTTATTTAAGGAAAGAATGTAAAATATCTTTTTATGCACTACTAATCAATATGAGTGTTAATTTAATAAAAGTATAATCTATAATTAGATAGACCAACTTTTTTCTAAGGATTCTGAGAATCATCCTGCTGATGACACGTGGCTACACTTAAAAGTTGTAATGCTCCAGGATTAATATATAGGGGATAATATCAAAAAATTAAAATCCAAACTTTATTTTCAGATTTTGAGAATAATCATAATCTAACTAAAAGTATGACATTGACATGTAACATCAACGAAATAATTAAAACATAATGAACAAACGTTTTTATGTGTTAAACAGAATAACACACGGTGTTAAGAAAAAAAAAGCAAAAGTAGCATACAGTTATAATATGACAGTTTGAACCCACCTACAGATCACCATCTATATTATTAAAACTCAAGTAACTTCTATTACTGTTTGGAAACATGAATAACATTATAAAATACGGTATAATATTGTTTGGAAATATTGATAACAATATAAAAGGATATATAGTAATGGGTTTAAGTTATTAAAAAAAATGGAAATTCATTATATTATAATAAACTATCTATCTGGATCAGCTTTAAAATATACGAAAATAAATTCATCTAATTACCTAAAACATCTTTTGTCTAAAATAGTCATAAAACAAAATTTAAAATTTATATATATATATATATATATATATATATATATATATTTCAAACAAAATAACAATTCAAAACTGATTTATATCAAAAATTGATTCAATATATATATATATATATTTAAACATTGATGTTTACTAAAATAATTTTTCAATAGCCACTAGAAAAAATGAAAAATACAATACAAAGCCAATTTCAAACACCAACTTAACTTATGGTTTTTATATTTCACATTAAGTTTTAAAATATAATATATGTGATTATTTATATGATGGTACATATAAAATACTATTAATTATATGATTACTTATATTGTGGTACGCATAAAATATGATTAATTATATGATAACACATATATGATATATAATAGTGACATGAAAAATAAATAGGAACAAATATTTGAAAAAAATACATATATATGATATATAATAGTGACACTAATTATATGTATTAGTGTTTACAAAATCAATTAGACACGGACATTCATATATCGATTCAAGTATGTGTTGTTTTTATCGGATGTCAGGTTTTGGGATTTTGAAATTAAACCCCACTTCATCTTATAAATTTATGTGTGGGTTTTGAGTTGGGACTTCTCGGGTCTGAATAAGTTATGGTGAGATGTATAGAAACTTAAAAATATTCAAAGTGATATTGAAACCGGTTTTCATTCGGTTCTAAAATCAGTTCGTTTAATGTTGCTTTTATTGAGTGAGATGGTATAAACTGAAATTTGTCCTCTAAGAGATAACATAAAACAGTTATACAAAGATATATTATAATTATATAATAATTATTGACTAATATTGTAAAATGCCTAATGCCTAATGCCTAATGCCAACAAGGTAAAACGAGAAAAGAAGGAGGGGCAATAACGTAATTATGGAAGAAAACAAGGAGTGATTTGAAGGGATCCCTGTCTATATGACGCGAAGGGGCTTCTTAAATTCAGAGAGACAAATAATCAGTTTCGTGTGTTTCAGAGAAGAACAGATCTCCTCAGAGAGATATCATCTCAAATAAGTCTCTTTATCAACCTCATTTAATAACAAAACAAATCCAAAAGCAAATATGTGTTTTTGTTTATACAGGCATGTACACATATGCGTCTGCTTAGATCCTTTAGATATGTGAAAATATTCATTTTCACGAACTCTGTTTAATTAGTAGTGTTTGTTGTTCGATGGCTTCTTCAGGCTAAGTAAAGAAACAAAGTTAGTAACTATATAGAGAGATGATACATGATTCATGTTTGTTATCAAGTCAAAATCTGAGAAGTTCATAGATCTTTCGTAGTGAAACTCTACTATTTCTGATTAGTCTAGTTTTTTTATTTGAAAAAAAACACAAGATAAGCATAAGAATCTTTTTGCACACGGCAATTATAGTCTCTAGGTTTAGATTAGGTGTCAATTGAAAAACACTATTGTCATAAACACATCTTTATGTTTCGATTTGATTGAAGAAAAACTGTTGTTTTGATGTCTTGCTTTGTGTCGTTTTATAGAATATTAGTTACGAGTAACGTGGGCCTATTATGTATAATATATGTTTGGTAAAATTGCAATTCTATCACAAGTTTAATACTATTTTGTAAATTTAACTTTAGTGATGACAATTTTCAAAATAACTTAATTTTTGATGAAAATAAAGTTAATTAATTAATCAAAATATTAATTAAAAAAAATAAAAATTGAACCTACTCCTTTAACGTTAAACCTTAAACAATAATCACTAACGTGTAAACGTAAATGTTAATATATTTTCGATAGTCACTATTATAGAATAGTACTTAATTTATGTTATTTTTATGATTTCATCTATATATTTCATATTTATTTCTTCGTTCCAAAAGAATATGTATATAACATTTTGTCTGATTTCTTTGACAGAATCGTTCGAGTTGGGTTAATATCGATTAAATAACAAAAAATGGGTTACTGGAATTCCAAGGTTGTTCCAAGGTTCAAAAAGATATTCGAGAAGAGTAGTGTTAAGAAGGCTGCCGCTGGCTGCCGCTGCTGAAGCTTGCAAGACCTTCGATGAGTCTAAGGTACATATATGTCCCAGGAGACAGCCATTATTTGATCATAAAAATAATATATTATCACGCAAATACAATTTTATTTACGAAAAATTGCAATTCTACCACAAAATTAATATAATTTTGTAAATTTACTTTAATGACAATTTTCAAAAATACTTTTAAACTATGATAAAAATAAATTAAATTATTTTTTTAAAATATTTATAAAACATTTAGAAACTCAACTCCACCCCTTCAATACTAAACCCTAAACAATAATCACTAAAGTGTAACCCAAATATTAATATATCTTTGAATGAAGGTATTTTTACAAAATGATATTTAATTTATGATATTATTAACAATTTTACTTTTATTTGATGTATAGTGGTGTTTATGTAATAGTTTTCCGTTTAATTTTTGAAAAAAACGAAAAGATAATAAAAGAAATGAGCACGTGTGTATAATAATATATTGGACTATAGCACTTAAGTTTATTTTTTCTGCCCTGTAATATTGTCCACTCATTCGATATTTTTTGGGTATTTTATAGGATATTTGGGTATTATGAGTTTGCTAATATGGGCACGTATGATGATAGGAAGCAATCAACAGGAAATTCGTGGAAATCTATGAGGCCACGTCGGCTGAAGTCAAGGTCCCTATCTTCATTTTATTTAATACTCCTTTTCTTAAAAATGGTTATTTAATCTTCATAAGTTACTATGTTGTGTTATTAAACTTAAAATAAAACGGGGCAGGCTTTGGTGAGAGACCCAAAGGAGGCTGGTTTGAAGAAAAACTCAGCGGCTGTGCAGAAGTATCTGGAGGCGCTTGCCGCTATCGGTAATGATTCAGTTACGCTTTGTCATGTGCTTATTATAAATATCCGACAACAATATTTGCCTTGTGTTATTTTACCTGTTTTTTCTTATATATAAAATAATGATTTCTACACCAAATATTTGCTGGCAAAAACTTTGGATTCTTATCACCTCCTCTATATATATATAGATATTCTCATACGCATGTATATTCATATTTTCTATCGTAGAATCAAAAGATATACTGTATATGTCCTAGTTGTGTATACCGCTAATAAATTGGAGTAACATAATATAATATTTTCAGATTATATTGAATGTTTCGTCATACGTCACTATTGATAACTTTTAGGTCAAACCTCATCATCTTTATAAAAAATGTGTTTTAATTTATTAATGAAATAATTTTTCTCCTTCCTAGATTTTATTATATACTCCCTTTGTTTCATAAAGCAAGATTTTTTGGAGTTTTCACACATATTAAGAAAACGCATTAAATCACTATAATAAATGTACTGATTTCTGTAATTTTCAGTTTTCAATAATTTTTGACCAATAATAACTCAGTAAAGTCAATTAATTTTCTTGAAATTTGTAATATTTTTATAGAAAACACAAAAAGTCTATTTTTATGAAACAAATTTTTTTTCTAAAACATTTAGCATAATGAAACGGAGGGAGTATGTGAAAATGGGGAAGAAGAATATCTTAAAATAGATTTAAAAATGTCTTTATCTAAAATAAATTTTATTAAAGAGTGTAAATATACATTTATATTTTGTAGGTTAATTAATCTAAATTTATAATATAAAGTTATGTGGTAAGGTTTTAGAGATAATTTTTAGAATTCAAAAAAAATTAAATACAAAAAACCTATTGTGGTTATTTTTTGTTTATTTTGTGACAAAAACCTTAAAATAGTGAATATACTTTATCCTTGTGTTTGATTATGATTTGTATTATTCAGAGTTTCCCGGATCATCGGCTGTGAAAGACGCTGTGTCTAGCTTTGGAGCTGGCTATCTCACTGGACCAGTCACGTTCATATTCGAGAAGGTGTGTGTGTTCCTTCCCGAGGAGGCAAAGACACGGGAAGTACCGGTCAAAACCGAAGAAACAAGTGGTGAGAAAGAGACAGAGATTGCTGAAGAGACCGTTACAACTGCCGTCGTTGAGGAGCAGAAACCAGAGGTAACAAAGGAGGAGGAGAAGAAACCTGTGGAAGAAGTGAAAAAGGAAGAAGCTGCACCACCTCCAGCTCCAGAGGTGGTTGAAACTCCGGCTAAGGCACCAAAAACGACGACGCCGGCGACAGTGGCTGAGCCACCAAAGCTTTGATTTGTTTCAAGATGGTATGGTTGCTTTGTATGTAAACATCTGTACGTAACAAAAAAAATGAAAGGAACAAAAAAACACTTTATTTTCATTCTTTTTTATTGTATTTTGTTTGTCTTTGTGTTGGAAGATCTCTCTGTTTTTTCTTCTTTTTTGAGAAGTCTTTGATGTGATTTTATTTACATTCTTGTGAATACTAAATGTTTGTGATTTTTTTTTTGAGAAATATCATAGGATAATTTTAAAAGTTTTTTATCACAAAACTAGTGAGGAGAAAAATGATCAAAATAAGTTTTATTAAAAGATGTAAGCATATGTTTATACTTTTATGGTTAACTAATCTAAACTTAGGTTTAAAATTAACGGGCATAGTTTTAGAGGTGAGATTTTAAAAAAATTTAAAAGCTTATTTCGGTCATTTTTTCTTAAACACTATTTTAGTCACAAACACATATAAAGAGTTCTTTGAAAGAACTGAGCATATTTTTTCGACTCACTTATTCAACCAATTAGTTTATTCGATACATATCATTCTGATACATCCTCCAATCAAGTTAACTTACTTATTAAATAGGGCCTCTTAATCCTGTTTTAACTTGTTAATGCAACATCAAAATGATGTAGTTGTTTAATTATGCTTTCTCGTCAGCAAGAAAATAAGATAACACAATTTTCAAAAAAAAAGAAAAGAAAGCAAGATAACGTTGCCTCTATATTATTCTAGTCCTTTGATCTGCTATTCTTAGATACGGATTTTGCAATCTACAAGACCACCTATTTGTGAAATGGTAAACTTTGGAATACTTTGGGACGAGTTTATGTGCACGTGAAATTTGATTTGTCTAGCTGAGAGGAGAGCACATCGAATTTATAGTTGATGCGTGCAAGTAATAAGGAACCTATATTGCAGACCAAAGATGTATTATGTAAAAAAACAAATTTTATCTTTAAAATTGTAAAATATGAGCTTTTCACAAAAATAGCAAAAAATAAGTTTTATCAACAAAACTGTCAAAATGTTTTTTTTACCAAAATTATAAAAATGAGTTTCCGCCAAAACTATCGAACAAGTTTTTCCACCAAAACATATTTTCTAACAAAACTGCAAAACTAATTTTTTCCATCAAAACCATAAATATAATTATTTTCCGTAGAAGTATAAAATCTTATTTTTTTCCAAAACCACAGAAACTAAGTTCTTGTTAAAACCACAAATTTTATTTCCATAAAAACTACAAAATTTTATTTTCTTCTAAAACTCTAAAATCTTATTTTTCGCTAAAATCAAAGTATTATAACTAATATATATATATATATATAGTCCATAAGATTATAAAACATATGACATTGTAGGAAAATAGAGGTTTAAAAAATCGGTATAGTCTCCGCCTAGACGGTAAATCAGTTATAGCCAAAAAAAAATTTATAAAATTTGATTTATACGATTCAAATTGGTTTAAACCATGTTAAATCACTTTAAATCGTCTCAAATCGTTTCAAACCGATTTAAATTAGTTTAAATATGTTAAATTAAGTAACAATGGTGGTATAAATTTATAAATTTGTCTAATTTATTTTGTTTTGTAATTAAAATAGTTTTATAATTAAAGTCAAAACCTAAAATATCTTATATAAATATAAATTATATAGAAAATAAATCAATAATTTTATAACGCATAAGCCATGAATAATCTACCTATTCGCTACAAAGCGTTTAATTACTGCTTAACGATTTTTTTGAACATTAAGAAAACTCTTATTCTATAGGTTTTTCCCTTAGTTAATGTTTTTGGATATTTTGTGGGCTGAGTTTAAAATGGGTTGGATGATGTGTGGATTTGGCTGAGCTGGATAATTTTATCTCACATTAACATCGATCCTTGTATGTAACACAAGTTTTATTTTCTTAATTCAGATAAAGTGGTATCATCTTATCTCTTAATCGCTATCTTCACTAGAATGGGTTGTCTTTTCCTTAAAAGAGTTGCGTGGTATTGCACTATCCCAAAATCAAAATCGTTTTCAAATTTTAGAATTTAGTGATGTTCATGGTTTTGACTTGACCAATTTAATTCTTTTCTATTGTTTTTTTCCGAAATTGAATCAATCTTCGAGAATTGATTTGTCATGTATAATCATTATAATTAATTTCACTTATAAAAGATGACATGATATACTGAAAAAAATGACATGAGTTAAGGTTAAATATGACTTATACAATTATATATAATGTTGATTTTATTTTTGGAAAACCTTTTAAAATATGGCAATAACTCATACTATCTTCTAGACATTATTTGAGAAATGATTTGCAATGTGTCGTTACTAGAATCAATTTTGCTAATAAAAGATGACAAAAAACATACTAGAACAAATGGCATGGCTTAAAATAAAATATGACATATATAATTAAATTTAATGTTGATTTATTTTTGGTAAACTTTGTAAGATATGATAATAACTCATACATCTCAAGAAAATAAATATATTTAAATATGACATTAAATAATACAATAATATAAATATTTTGTTTTGGAAATATTATTTTTGTCTATTTCTATAACCATACAATTTTTAATACTAAATTAAATTTTAGAAATTTTATACAGTAGTTTTTTTTAAATATATAAATTATTAATTAATAACATTTATTTTCTTTTGACATCTAAAATTTTTAGAAAATATATTTAGTTTTATTTTTTGATAATTATACAAGTTATATAATTTTTATAATTTATACAAGTTGATTTAATATATCTTAATCCAATGAAATAAATGAAAGTATATCTAAGATTATAATTTTAAACATATACATAAAAATATAATTTTAAATAAATAAGATTGTTTATTTTGTCTTGATTTTATATTTAACTAAATCAAAATATTTTAATATAAAATAACCAAACAAAAAAAATAGAAAAAGAAATATTTTAAATATTATTTAAGTTTAAAAATTCAATTGTTGCACATGGTGCAAGAAAACGCCTAGTTCATCATTAGGCGATTAATCAGGTCAATATAATTAAGTCGAATGCAATTAACCGATCGAATGCCTCAGTCTTCTCCTTCATAAGTATAGTTGGGAATGAATGTCTAATCTCCTCCATGCTAAACACGTGTCACATGCGCTTTCTTCATGTGTTACATTCGGCATTCCTTCGACCATCTCTTTCTTTACCATGTTGTTATCACGCCATAGCTTATATGTCCAAGTCGAGCATGCCCTCTCCATGTTGCATCTTCATCTATAACATGTAAACACTGCAGATAGCTAATCTCTAAAAGGATATTGTAAAGACGGTTTGGAGATCTTGTAACACGTACAAGCAACCTTCCACACGAATCTATGAGTATTAAGACTCAATATTTTATGCTTCAGGTCGGGTATGTAATACATGTCTTAGAGTGTCTTCTTCTCTCCAGTCTTTCACACAAAAATAACAACACCCTTTCCAACAATATCAACACACAAACCATCACCAAACTTCACATTTCCTTTGGTGTTGAGATTCAAACTTAACTCATTGTTTCTCGTCATGTGATTGCTCGCTCCATTATCCAAATACCAAACACTTGCATTGCCTTTGTAAATATTAAAATTCTTTGGAATCACCTTTTATTCATTCAAGAATACCATATCGTGTACATAGAGGGCATCAGCCTCTTGTGTTTTGTTTAGGTTTGTTTCTTGATTCTTCACTGATTTCTCGCGACAAACAATTGTGTAGTGACCCGGCTTGTCACATCTCCAACATATCAACTTTGAATGATCCTTCTTTGAGTTTTTGTCTTTGGTGTGTGACATATGGTTTTGGTTGTGTAACCTACATCTTCCTCTTCCATTCCGCCCTCTACCTATACCACGAAAATCTACATATTTCCTCTGAACATGGTGATTATTATCCAAAAACATAAGTTTTCCTTGGTCTTCTTTTGGATTTTCTTCCCCTACACGTTCCTCATACGCCTGTAGCCTTCCAACTATGTCCTCAAAGTCTGTAGAGCTGAGGTCTAGGACTTGATCAAGCGACACTACGATCTGGATATACTTGTGTCTTGGGAGACCCTTCAAGAACTTCTTAACCATCTTGGACTCTTCTATGTTTTCTCTGAACCAGACTGCCTTGGATGATAACCCTGATATCTTAGTCATCCACATTATCACTATCATCTATCTTCAACTTTTCAAACTCCATCATCAATGTCTAAAGTCTCGCCTCCCTTACACGATCAGCTCCAAGGTGTCGTAACTTGATGGCGTTCCAGATGTCTTTCGATGCGGTTTGTCCTCCCACCTGGAGAATCAAAATTTCGGGAACGGATTAAAATAAAAGAGCAGTCACAACGTCGTTCTTATTTTGATCATTCGAGCATGGTTCTATCGTGTCACACACTTCATGAACACGGAGTAACACTTTCATCCTCATCGACCAAACTGTATAGTTTGTCGAGTTTACATCGGACAATGGATAAATGCAGATCCAAAGTCCTTCGTACGTGGATCCCTATTCACGTCAGCCATCTTTCCTTCACGATCTTAGCTTCACAGTCACCAGGATCGAAGCTTCAACTTAAGCTTTGATCGAAGCTTCAGCTTAAGCTCTGGTACCAATTCAAATCTCTAGAAACACAAGATTTATAAACACAACTTTTCTTATTGTTTTAGAAACTCCTCAAAACTAAAGATCTTAATGTTTCTCTTAGATCTCTTATGATCCATTACCTTAGATCTTTTGATCTACTCTCTTCGATCTTATGGTCTACTCTTCATTAGATCTATATTTATAGTGAAAGACAATTCGTTTTAATATGTGGGATATGGAAGCACAAACCTAACCTAATTAGAAAATTTCTTTTCCTATTCTATATTTACGTTTTGTGTCTAACATATTAAACACTTATTAATATGTTAAGTTTTCACAAGCTTGAAATTATCCAACAGAGAGGGCATTTTTTCGTCTTCAAGTTCAATAAGTGTCCATAGGGGACTTTGATTTAAGTCTAGACCAAGAATTTTGATGGGTTTTACTTCTTTCTTGTCTCTCCGGATTTCTGATCGGTTTACTTATATATATATATAACGATTTTGTACTGGTTTTCTCCACTTTTGTGATTTAGATCTTTCAGGGTGCCCTCCGATTACAAATGACATAAGAGGTTTAATCAAGGTCCTCCGGCGCAGTCATCCACAGTGATTAGAATTTACTTGCCAACAAATCTTGGTAGCTTTCGCCCTACCTCGTGGCGAAGCTAGGTCTCTGGTTATTCCCGAAGCGATGGATTTGAGCTCAAACCCTCCCTCTACTACAGGTCAATTCGTTGTTCTTTTAATTATCATAGAATTTATTGTCCTTTTATTTGATATCAGGCGATCTTATTTGCAGGAGGTCGCAAGGTCGGCCATGGTGACTCACTTTTAACTATGAGTGAAAGAATAGTCAAGAGAATGTCAAGGAGACCAAATTTTAGAGCAACTTGAGGCAACTGATTATAACGAATCCGGTGGCGATGATTGTAGACATCCCTAGTTCCAGACGGCTGGTGGTCCCCAAGGTTAGAGGAGACGTGGTTGACGGCGTTCATCGATGAATCTGAAAAACAGTGAGTTTGCTAGGGAGGGGGATCAAGGAATTTCCCCCAACGTGCTTGAGGCGCTGATCTCGGTCAGCTTGAGTTTGACCTTGCTTTCCAGGCCGACCGTGCTTCCTTCGTCGAAGAGAGTTCGAACCGATGAGCTCGATTCATCGATAACATTGTTTATGACTCAGTGATGCTCGATCCTACTCGTTTAAAATTTTTCCAAAATAAGGATTGCTCGGTGATGGAGGATTCAGATAGCCTAGCTCTCCTTGCCTGGAGTATGAGGCCTGAAGGGTATGACTGATCATGACACTTATATGAAGATGGTTGTTTCTAATGCTAAGGTATGTTCTCGTCTGTATTCTTGATTTTCCTTTTGGTCAATTTTTCTCCTTTATCTCGTTTTTTAATGTTATTGTGAACTACTCTAATTAGGGCATGGAAGTGAGCAATGATTTCGCGGCGGCGATGGAACATTTTCTGCAAGGCACACCAAGCGAAGAGGAGGTCATGGTAAGAAGACTCACGATCCAAAATTGAGATCCGAACTAGAGCTTGATCAAGTGAGAGATCGGTAGACGGTCGCTGAGATAGAAGTGGTAAGCAAGAAGTTGAAGATGGCGGATCTTGAGAGGTATGCTAATTCGCAGGATGTCACTGTTCTGACGGCGAAGATCAAGGTGCTGGTTACCGAGTGTGATAGGGAGACTCGTCGGATTTATTGAGCTGCACGTTGGTCCCTTGCGAAAGAGTACAAAAACGTCTTTGGGTCTTTGGAGGACAAATGGAAAAGAAAGAAGCTATAAGTGACCACGGAGTTCCATCAGCGAGAGGTGATTGCGAACATCGATCGTAAAAATTTTCATAAACGAATGGACCTGCCATAGCAAAGTATAGACTTAAATTAAACCCAAAAAAAAAGTATAGACTTAAACAACAGTGAATACATTATATCCACAGAAAAAAAGAAACACAATAAGTGAAAGAACAAGTCGATACTACACCAAAAAGTGTAGAGCTGACAGGCTCATATCATAAGTTTTTACAATTTCTAATTATTTCTCTAAATAAAATAGATTCCATTATTTTATCACAACCGAAAGTAACTGAGATTACTACTTTTATATATTATGAACTTGTTCAATTAACACACACAACGACTTTGACATAAAAACCGAGAACCAAAAACTGAATTACATGATATTTGATATATAAAAACAAAGAAATCTGATTTCTACCATAATTATCCAAAAATTTGAAATCAAATAGAATTGGAAGGAAAATTTTATCGGATAGTAGCCGGCTCCTAACTTTTAATCTGAAGCAGACCGGAATCTAAATAACCAAACCAAATTTCATAAATAACCGAACATTTCTTATATCTCTGTTGAGGTCAAACATGGTCAAGGCATCATCGATGCCTAAAAACTTACTGAATACATTGTCTCTTTTTCAAGTAAAAGAAAACAAGAAACCGTCGAATCCGAACTTCCCATCGCCCAACCCATCTCGTCCCGATCAACGAATCAAGCCGTACATCGTAGAAACAACCGCGTCGGTTCCTAATCTAGTCGCCCATGGGCGACCAGACACACAACGTCTAGTTGCCCATGGGCGGCTAGACCCTTCTCTCCTTTGGATCTTGACTAGACTGGCTCTTGTTTCATCTCGATTGGAGTTTTCGTTGAAGTTTTATGATAAAAATTGTAAAGACTTGTTTCCTCGTAAAAACTTCGACTCTATCGTATAAACGATAACGGTTAACTTAAGCACCAATATTATCTCGGCTATATGAGTAATTTATTATTTTGCAGAACCAAGCATCGTGTAATCGTATGAAAGACAATTTCTCTGAAAGAAATCGTAAATACCGTTTAAATCGCAAAATGGACCAAAAAGTCTAAAACGCGATAAAGGCCCACTTACGATTTTAGACGAGAATGAGCCCAACTACAATGACGGTCTACCGGATTTCCGCAGAAGATAAATGGAAAATAAGATAATTTTCAAGTTTCGAGATAATTATGGAAATAAATCGAGAGGATAAGGAAGACTTTCGCAGAAGAATAAACTCGAATCAGGGGCAGAAAAGGAAAGACGACCGACTTTCGAAGGATATATAAGAGAAGCAAAGGAGAGGGACGCAAGGACAAAAAACAAATTCTCAGCAAAAAAACTTAGCACACTTAGAGCAATTTAGGCTTTTTTTGTTTCTTCTTATCGAGTTGCGGCTCAACTAGGGTTTAAGGTCTTAGGTAGTTAGAACTAGCAAATTCGCCAACAGCTCATGCATTTGAGGTTGTATCTATTGTAAGCGCTCCTACGCAGATTCGGGATAATATCTCTATTGCTTTGTTCTTCATCTAGATTTATTTTATTTCGTCAATTTTTTCATATTTTGATTATTTGACGTTTGACTCAACATAAATCCGGGACCTCAAAGAAAGTTAGGGTTTCTTAGCTTTCCTCCGATTACAGAAATCGATGGTGTAAATTTTGGTTCCCACAATCTCTATAAGAAAACGGCAAAAAAAAAAAACCCGAAAACCGAATATGCAAGCCTACACACAACAGTAAAAGCAAAGGTTTTAGGGTCTACATATATTCATATATATATATATATATATATATATAAGTTTACTTGCGAGTTAATCTATCGACCCGATAACTTATATCATGAGCTTCAAGTGTCTTCTCTCTACAAATCTTGAAACCATCTTGCAATAACACGCATTTACATACGATGGCTATGTTCTATACAAATTAAAGGATAACGTAACAGTACTATTTTATATTTGTTTCCACGTTCTGTTCGCCCAACTCCGTCGATCATAACAATTTGAAGCCTCACTGAGTCTACCAGGCTCCAAAGATTCGGTTAAATACTTTTAATCGGTTTACTAAACAGTTATACGTGATTGGTCAAGTGAACGATCTCAACGATCTCAGACCAAACTAAAAATGGAACTCACTTTCCCTTAGAATCTTTTAGACTTGAGCAATTCTTCAAGAAATATAGTTCAAAGAAAAAATCTTCAAGAAAGTAACCTTTCAAATTTAAGGAAATATTTTTACAATATGATATTTTAATAATTTTCAAAAGTATTTTTTTTATTGTAAGAAAAAGTTAATATGTTTTTATACAATGTTGGTAAATTGTCTTCTTTCTTTTTCTTCTGAAAAAGTTTTTTTTTAAATGTCTTATCGGATGATTTAGTCGGTTTTAGAAGACACACCTAGTGCTATAGAGTAAAATAGCCCGAAAACATACCAAACTACCTGATCCGAGTTTGGATTACGATCTGATTAATGCCAGAGAGTTAACCGATAGTCTGGTACAACCCACCATGTTAACCACTTGGATCGAATCTCAAGTCCAAACTGGCCAAACAAGGCTAATTTACTTCCTAGCGAAAATCAAAATAAGGACCAACATAGATACTTGTTGAACCCAAAAAAATTACCCACAGACTACCAACACTTCGTTAAAAAATTTCTTCTGGAAAAGCGTCAGTGCACGCCAACTAGAACCTCAAAACAAAAATAACAGAAATACCAAAAAAATGTAAAACAAATACAAGAGGAAAATAGACAAAGTCGAACCCCTAGCCATTTACTAATAAAGTTAGCGATGAAGAGAAAGTAGCCACTCCATAAAGTCTCAGTTTATTACCATAGCCATTTACTGAGAAAGTTTTGCAATTAAAATAAAGTCCAGCCATGGTCACTTACCAAAAAATTAAAGTTTTGCAATTTGAAAAGATAAAAAGAAGAAGCCACTAACTCTCGTTTTCGAAATTACATGCGCAACAAAATATGTAGAAATGTAGTTGGAACCCTAGTCCCTAGAAAGATGTACATGTACTTCTATAATTTTTGTGTGGAAACATTGGTTTCTCCAACGTCAAATTTCATATCCACCTGAGGACATATAAATAGAAAATGATGGATTCGGGTTCTTCATCGGTTCCATCAATGATGTTTCGGTATGCTTAAATATCCATGAATTAATGGTTAGTTTTCATTCATATAAAATCAGTTATATTCCAATCCTACTCGTCTGGACCAGTCAAATCCGTCACAATTACGATATATGTTAGATTATTTTTCGCGGTGCAGTAACCTGCGTGGTCAAAAGGAGTAAGCCGGACCTAGGCCTAGAAAATAAAATAAGAAAATGTTCATACGTAGTCTAAAACCAATAATGCCAGCTTTGAATTAGTATAGTCCGTGACAACATTTGTAGTTCTCAGTAATCAGTAAACAGAAACGAGGGTTTAGGGTTGTACATTCATATTGAAAACCAGATGAAGAAAGATTAATAGTATCTTAGTTGAACTAACTTGGAAGTGTTTTGTTTCTTAAATCTCATTCTGAAAGTTTTCATATGCTTGAAGAACATTATCAAGTGAAAGATTGAAACGTTATAATTTAGTTGAACTAACTATGCTAAAAAAATTTTCTTACATTTCATTCTGAAAGTTTTCATATGCTTGACAACAATTAAAAGTAAAAGATTGAGACGTTTAGAAAAAAAGAAAGTAGCATGCTCCAAAATGAATAATCAGCTGTCTTCGGCTTTTCTTTTCACTTTAGTCGAGCAAAGTTGATGGGGAGGGCCTCCTCTTTGTTCTTCTCAAACTTTAGGCATCTCAAAAATCTAAAACCGAAAAAAAATCGAATAAACTAAAAAGAGCCCATGAAATAGTAAAAGATGGATAGATTTGGTTTAGATTTTCCTAATAAACAAATGAACTATAAGGTATGCTTTATCACATTTTTCCACGCCAAGTATTTTCGAAGCTTAAAATCCTTAATGTTGTATTGTTCCTTACAAAGTTTCACGGTGAAAATTTACCTTATGAATATAAATTCCCTTAAATATCATCAATTAATATACTTTCATTCAAAGGAAAAATTATTCTAGCTCTTATTTGAGAAAACAATATAGGTCATAATGACCTGAACATAATAGTTGGATGAGATATGCATGCATGAATAACTAACATTTCTTCCAAATTATATTTTACAGGCGAGTGAAACCAACCAATAACATTCACATCTTAATTGGTTACTGGTATTACTCATTTGAGATGTTCTTTTATTAGAACAACGAATTTTTTTTCTAAATTGAAACACAGTCCAAATCATAGACTGTATGAAAGAAACCGGTATCTTTACTACTTAACTAATCTGCAGTTGTCAACTATGATTAAACCTGTAGTGAATGTATTTGAATATGATCCTTTAATTAATTAACCATAAAATGAATTGGCTATTTATTGTGCAAATAGTTTCTCTTTAGATCATATACCATATCAAGTTGCTGCTGTAGTTTATCTTATAAATCTGATGCGTCTTTTTCAAAGAAAAAAAATACAATTATAGAAAAGGGAGAAAATAAAAAAAAATCGGAAATGGCAGTTTACGAAATAATTTGATAATAATTGCCGATTGGCATAAGTCTCTTTTTGCAGGTTCGTGGTGTGAAAATTTCGAGGAGTTTTAGCTGTTGAAACATTGGGTACAGAAACAGAATCCTTGACAGAGAAGTTATTAATTTCTTCTAAAACAATAAAAACAAAAAGAGTAGCACAATTACCAAAGATTCTAGTTACTTTGGTTTGTACTAGTTTAGTGGTTGGACAAAGACAATGCATGGCCTCTTAAATCTGATGGATTAGATTTGATCTTTTGTTAATGGAACATTAAACATTAGAATGACATAAAGGTACGATGTTTATTTCATAATATTGGGTAATTATATGGTTTATAATTGATCCATGCGTTCGACCAAAATGATAAGACATCTGGAATCTAATTGAAAATAAAATTTGATATTATCAACATGGGATATTGTGTGTTTTTGTTGATATTGTGTGTTCTTTATTTGTTTTTCTATGTTATCATTTTTAAGTCTTTTTTCTATAAAGCCCTTTCAATGTCTTTTTAGTTATAATAGATAGATGATTATTTATGATTGATTAAAAATGATAATTCTCGCCTTTATTGGACAGTTATGTAATCACGTAAACAATATAAATTAACAGATAAATTTCCATTAGCCTCAATTAATATATCATCTTTTATATATATTTAAAGACAAATTGCATTGAACTACTATAAGTTGGATATCACTTTTCAAAATACATTTAATCAAAAATATCATAACATTTAGATTTAAGATTTAGTAATTATTGTTTTATGGTTTAGTAATTAGTATTTAGTGGATGTGATTGTGTTTGTAAACTTTATAAAATTATTTTTTAACATTTATAAATGATTTAGAAGTTTTAGTTTAATCTTTTTATTACAAATTTAAAGTATTTATAAAAAATATTATTTTTAAAGTAAATTTGAAAATAGTATAAAATTTGTGGTAAATCAGAATTCTCCCATCATGTTAATAGTGTTTTCTGATTTCAGACTAGTGTAAGATTAGTGTTGAATGCCATCAACTTTTGGTTTAACTTTTGGTTTTCTAAACTCAAATATTCATGATCTCATCTAATCAAGTTCTTAACAAAATTGTTTTGTTAAAACCTAGTGGACTATACATTTGACTATGACTTAATAATATGAAACATAATTCAAATAATCGAAAAAAAAAATCAAATCAAAAGATAAAGAGAAGGAAAAAAGAAGGCAAGGGACACTTATCTTTTAATATTTACAATTTTGTCTAATAAAGAAAAAGCGATGATGTGTGTTCTCATCTTTTGTGAAAGTATATAAATGCTTTTGCTTTTCTCAAAAGCTAAAGACTCATAAAATAAACTAAAGCTCAAATCCTAAAAGAAGAAGAATGCATTGGATACAACAACTTTTCTCTCTTTTCTTTTAAATTTTACAATTATAATTTTCATATATTCAAAAAAAGAAAACTGAAGGCTTGAAATGATGATTATCCTCTCCACTTATTAAACCACTCACTCACCAAGCAGCAACTCCAGAACATCGTGAGCCCCAAATCATTTAAAAAAACAGTGAAACCATGATGATGTCTAATGATGATGATCTCCTTCTAGGGTTCTGCAACTTCTTCGAAGACCCTTCTTCTCTTTCACTTCTCTGAACTTCAGATCCGTGTCGGAAGAGTTCTTTTTCTTTTCTGATGTTACAATGACAGACAAGATATTCACTTTCTTCCTAATCTTGTCTTCAGTCTCTCTGTTCTTCTCTTCGGTTTCATCTCTTAATCTCTCACTAATTAAACAAGCCAAAGTCCTTGTCTCTCTAAAGCAAAGCTTTGATTCCTATGATCCTTCTCTTGATTCATGGAACATTCCAAACTTCAACTCCCTCTGTTCTTGGACTGGTGTCTCTTGTGACAACTTGAACCTGTCCGTTACTCGTCTCGACATCTCTAATCTCAACATCTCCGGCACACTCTCGCCAGAGATCCTCAAGCTGACGAGCCTAGAGTTCTTAAACATCTCAAACAACGCCTTTGAAGGAGAGCTTGCACCACTAGAGTTCAGTCAAATGACTCAGCTCACCACGCTCGACGCTTACGACAACAACTTCCACGGATCACTTCCTCTGTCTCTAACCAAACTCACTCAACTCGAGTACTTAGACCTTGGAGGAAACTACTTTAACGGTGAGATCCCTAGAAGCTACGGAGGTTTCTTGCGTCTCACGTTACTGTCTTTATATGGAAATGACCTAACTGGGAGAATCCCTAACGAGTTAGGGAACATCACAACTCTTCAGAACCTATACTTAGGTTACTACAACGACTTCCACGGCGGGATACCACCATATTTGGGGAGATTGATCAATCTTGTTCACTTGGATTTAGCTAATTGCAGCTTGAAAGGTTCAATTCCTGCGGAGTTAGGGAATCTCAAGAACTTGGAGATTCTTTATCTTCAGACCAATGCACTTAGAGGTTCTGTTCCTAGAGAGTTAGGGAACATGACAAGTCTCAAGACTTTAGATCTCTCCAACAACTTTCTAGAAGGAGTGATTCCTCTGGAGCTAGCTGGACTTCAAAAGCTTCAGTTGTTTAACCTCTTCTTCAACAGACTACACGGCGAGATCCCTGAGTTTGTATCTCACCTTCCTGATCTTGAAGTTCTCAAGCTTTGGCACAACAATTTTACCGGAAAGATTCCTGCAAATCTTGGCACAAATGGGAAGTTGATAGAGATTGATTTGTCTACCAATAAACTCACAGGTTTTATCCCTGAATCACTCTGTTTCGGAAGAAACCTAAAGATTCTCATTCTCTTCAACAACTTCTTGTTTGGTCCTCTCCCTGAAGATCTTGGCCAATGTGAGCCTCTCTGGAGATTCCGTCTAGGTCAGAACTTTCTGACAGGTAAACTGCCAAAGGGTTTGATCTATCTGCCAAATGTATCGCTTCTCGAGCTTCAAAACAACTTTCTGACAGGAGAAATACCAGAAGAAGAGACCGGAAACGCAGGGTTATCTAGCCTCTCTCAGATAAACCTGTCCAACAACAGGTTATCCGGACCGATCCCTAGTTCAATCAAAAGCCTCAGAAGTCTTCAGATTCTTCTTCTTGGCTCGAACCGGTTCACTGGACCAATCCCTGGTGAAATAGGAAGCTTGAAGAGTCTTCTCAAGATTGACATGAGCAGAAATAACTTCTCTGGCAAGTTACCTCCAGAGTTTGGTGATTGTCACTCATTGAATTACTTGGATTTGAGTCATAACCAGCTCTCAGGTCAGATTCCGGTTCAGATTTCACAGGTTCGGATTCTAAACTATCTGAATCTTTCTTGGAACTCGTTAAACCAAAGCATCCCAGTGGAGCTAGGATACTTGAAGAGCTTAACATCAGTAGATTTCTCCCACAACAACTTCTCAGGTTCAGTTCCAACCTCAGGGCAATTCTTTTACTTCAACAACACGTCATTCCTCGGAAACCCTTTTCTCTGCGGATACTCTTCAAACCCTTGCAACGGTTCTCAAAACCAATCTCAATCTCAGCTTCTTAACCAGAAAAATGCAAATTCCCATGGCGAAATCTCCGCGAAATTCAAGCTGTTATTAGGGTTAGGCCTACTAGGGTTCTTCTTGGTGTTCATCGTTTTAGCCGTGGTCAAGAACTGGAGAATGAGAAGAAGTAACTCGAATCTATGGAAGCTCATAGGGTTTCAACAGCTAGGTTTCAGAAGCGACCACATTGTGGAATGCGTTAAAGAGAACAATGTGATCGGTAAAGGCGGTGCAGGGATAGTCTACAAAGGGTTAATGCCAAACGGTGAAGAAGTTGCGGTCAAGAAGCTCTTAACCATAAGCAAAACATCGTCTCACGACAACGGTTTATCCGCAGAGATTCAGACATTAGGTAGAATCAGACACAGGAACATAGTGAGACTGCTCGCTTTCTGTTCAAACAAAGACGTGAATCTCCTTGTTTACGAGTACATGCCTAATGGTAGTCTTGGAGAAGTCTTGCATGGGAAAGCTGGAGTGTTTTTGAAGTGGGAAACGCGGTTGCAAATAGCGTTGGAAGCGGCTAAAGGATTGTGTTATCTTCACCACGATTGCTCGCCGCTTATAATTCACCGTGATGTGAAATCAAACAACATCTTGTTAGGTCCTGATTTTGAAGCTCATGTCGCTGATTTTGGGCTTGCTAAGTTTATGTTGCAAGATAATGGAGCTTCAGAGTGTATGTCATCGGTCGCAGGCTCGTACGGCTACATCGCTCCAGGTACATCACTGATCACAATACTTGTTTCTTACCAAACAAGTAACATTCAAAATAAGGGCATGCATTTAGGTTACTGTTCTGTTTAGTTCTGAATAAATAGTAACCGAACTAGAACCAAAATAAGCTTAGTTTGGCATGGTTAGTAAAAGTTCAAATAACAATAAATAATCTTATCAATTAAATATATAAACTTACATTTGAAATAATTTTCGGACTACTATAATGAAATTATTAATATTGTAGTTTCGGGTCTAAAAGATTACGGATTTTGGGTCCGAACCTCTAGTATTCAACAAAAAAAATCTTTTCAATGTTTAGGTCCTATAATAAGCTATATATGGTTTCTTGATAATTTGACCTAATTTCCAGTCTTAGTCAGGGTTTGGTTTAGTTAAACCGAATAAATTCAATTTCTAATTCCGACATAAAATTTGTGTATAGATGGTCGACCTAAACATATTTTACGTGATTTCATCATGCAGAATACGCATATACACTGAGAATAGATGAGAAGAGCGATGTGTACAGCTTCGGAGTAGTACTATTGGAGCTAATAACGGGTCGAAAACCAGTAGATAAATTTGGAGAAGAAGGGATAGACATTGTGCAATGGTCAAAGATTCAGACAAATTGTAACAGACAAGGTGTGGTGAAGATCATTGACCAGAGATTGAATAATGTGCCATTAGGAGAAGCCATGGAACTGTTCTTTGTTGCAATGCTATGTGTTCAAGAACATAGTGTAGAGAGACCGACCATGAGAGAGGTTGTCCAGATGATTTCTCAAGCTAAACAACCCAATACTTTCTAAATCCAGTGAACTTATAATATATATGTTAAATATTTTTTGCTATGTTGTATGTGTTCTATAGAGTTTTTTTTAGAAATGTAATGATGGTTTGGTGGTCATAGGAGTTTATATTAAGCTTGAGGGTGGGAAAGGGGTTAAGGATTATATCTTCCTGACATAATATATCCATTCATGCAGAACTTTAAAGAAGTTCAAACAATTGTCAATAATGTGAGAGATTTTATTTATTTTATATCAAATACAAAATATTTATCAAGATAAATGTATGTGTATTCTTTTTGGAAAAAAATAAATGTATGTGTATTGATAATAGATGTGTTTAATGATTAGTAGATAGTAAATACCGGCGATCTTGAATCTCAACTTTATCTTAAACATTTACCACATGGTTGCTGTTTGATTTGAGGCCAAAAGTAGCTCCACTGCGGTGAACATATTGAGTTGATATAACTACACTCAGATTCGCTGGTTACATAAGAACATGAATCTTGGAAAATTTGGATCCTGTTGGGTTCATGCTTGATCTCACCGTAGATATTGTTGTATTGAAGCTAGATCAGTTAGATACACACGTGTTTAATGAGTTGATGGCAACAATTTGTTGTAATGAAACTCACTCTGGTCTTTCAATATTTGTTTATGAGTTCGACGAGTTAAGGTTCATTAAGATCTGAGAGCAGGATTAACCATCGTCTCTTATTGTGGAATTTTTAACTTTTTTTAAGATCAACCTACAAACTGTCTCTTAAATAAGAGACATAAGAGCCAACTCTTAGCCAAAAAGTGTAAAAAGAAGAAACAAATTTTACGTTAAAAACTTCACCTTAAAAAGACTAGGTTAATCATGATCTCATAGCATTATTAAGCTCAAACAGAACCCTAAATTCAAAAGCCCAAACTTATAAGCTATAGCTTGACTGGAGAAGTAGGACACACTGTTTCTCTCAGACAGAGGTACGAGCCCACATAACAAATGCGATTCAAGGTCGAAGAAAACAATAAACTCAAAGAGCAAACCATTCTTGAGGTAAATATCCGTTTTAAGATGATATATTGATTATATAAATAAGTAGTTTATAACCTTTTAGATTTGTATTTATGCAGTTTCAAAAACTATATGTTCACTTTTATCTATAGAAAAAACTTACTTATCTCATATAAATAGTTTTTCTAATCTCGAAAATATAACCTTATTACTGAGTCGAAAGCCCCCACACCCCTCAAATGTCAATTTTGATAATGAGTCAATCCTCCTTCTGTCTGAGACGATCAAATGTGTCTTTTTACTAATACATCAAAATTTAAAATCACTACCAAAATCAATACCATTGTTACAAACCGAGCCATATTGGTTCATATTTGTTAAATCTATGTAATTTTTTTTAATTTATTTAAATTCTTATCATCATACTCACTTTAAAGTGTTAAGCTAATTTAAGTGAAAACTAAAGATCTAAATGGAACAAATAAGCAACTTTTAGCTTGAATCAAATATTAGCTAGGAGACGCTCAATATTTAAGAAGGAAAAATCACATTTAGCATTTTATTTGGTGCCCTGAACTCACAATTCAAACTAGCAATCTAATCATAGTGAACTGAAACACTAGGCTAAGATTTCCAAAAAATTTAAACAAATTACACTGAAAAAAATCTTCAAATTTGTAAACGAAAAATTATTAAAATTTCATTAAAATGTTTGGTTCCCAACGTTTTAGGGAGACGTCCTTGTTAGTATAACTAGTTGCTTTGAAGAATGAGTTTTTAAGCTTCAATGTTAAAGTGTTATCTTTTTACATTTGGATAGTTAAAAATGTGATTTTCCCATTTAAGGAGTAAGGCGACAGTGAGGTTTTGGGATGCACTTTAACTTTGAAGTATGAGACATTAAAATCTTAACATATGATGACAAAATAAGATATTTCGATGCAGCGTTCTACTATAATAATCTAGTTTATTAAATGTTGACCTGCTTTTATCTGATGTTTGGTTTTGATCATCATTAGATAATATTCTTTAGCAGATTTTTATTTGATATGTTAACGTTCATCAGGGATTTGATGATGAGGCACTGAGGTAAAAAACCCACGGGTGTTGATATTATAATAGATCTTTATATTACCCGTTTAGCTTTCTGTTAACAATGTTTTAGTTGTAAACAGGACTGTGATTAGAATAATCCAATCTATGAAACACCAACCGCAACCTTAAAGGTGGACCAAAGAGCAATAGATAAGATTCGCAATTCCACGGTCCATACTTTACATTATTATTCTTCGAGTCCTATCAATCCTAGGCTGCTAGCATTTCCTATTTTCTCAGAAATAAAAGTTAATAGTACAGATGTCAAAGATGAAATATTACTATAAACAAAAAAAAATGTAAAAGAAATCGAAAACAAAGTTGAGTTAGATATGAATCCAACATATAACATCAAGAGTTCAGTTTTCTGTTAATAAGGTTTGGGTTATAGTGTATGGCTTGGTGATACACATAAATATTATAATATATGATCAAATACTAACTAAAATATTTACAAAATAAAGTTACACCTATTTGTATATTTATATCTTTATAATTTCGCATTAGATAGACCAAATTAATTGACAAGAAAAATATTAAAATAATGTGTTACATTACAAGAATAAAAAGTCAGACTTTTTTTTCTTCTTTCTTTGTAGATAAAAAAACTCTTTCAACCTCTTTTTTACAAAATTTATTAAAATAAACACCAAAAGTGATAGAAAATGCGCCCACGTGGACCAACGAGGAAACGAGGGTAGGCTATACAAATTACGTTGGGCTTGCTTCTTAGCCCAAGTCAAGTTGTAATCCAAAACCCACCGTGTCATTCATCAATTCGCATGTAAATTGTGTATGGGATCAAACCTCCTTCGCACAATACTACTAAAAAATGTAAAACATTCATTAAATAAAATATTTGTATGAAATGAAAACAACGTTCAAAGTTTTATTGTGTTCCACTTACTATTATTTTTGACGTTGGTGTTCCAAATAAGCACACTTTTACAAATATATAAACAAACTTAAGAGACTATATGTGGGGATGTGGCTTCATCACTTGGTTGCTTCTACGTCGTGCCATGATCCGACCCATGATCAAGACATGTATTACGTACACCTTTGAGAGGTTTTCTTGTCTCTCTTCTTTTATTTTTTGTTAACAAATGTTTTATATTTTATAACGTTTAAGAAAGAAGAACAGATTTTCTTATGTTTGTTATTTTGGTTAGCGTTTATGAAAGTATGAATTGTAATTTGGGATAATTTTTTGAAATGATGTATATTTGTAAGATCATTTTTCGTTCTAATACATATATTTCCATTTAAAAGATGATATATATTTTAACCCTTCCAATTTATCTCACCTGCTATGAAAACCGGTACAGTTACGAAACTCGACATCATTCAATTATTTTTATTAACATTCTAATTAACTTCATTTTCCTATTTTTTTTCTACGATTTCTCAATGTAACCTTTCCTTTTCCCTGTTGGTGAATTTTCAGTTATAAATATGTAAATTTCTTCCCGTAAAATTCACCATTTTCTTTTTTTCTCAATCATTAGTTAGTACATGTTCTTTTAGAGAGGCTTCAACATGTGTTGAGCAGAAGAAAATTAAGAGATCAATAAATTATGAAAATTAATAACAAAAGCCTACTAAACATTAAACAGTGAGATAAGAACTTTAATTGAGAGGTTGACAGGTGGTGCAAAAATCCTTATAAGAAGATAAAACTCTAGTTTATTGTATAAGATTTTTAAAATGCAAAAAAAATCTAGTTTAGTCTGTCGAGATATCTGATCTCTAATATATAGATGGTTAAGACAGAAGTGATGTGTCCAGTCAACAATCAAGGTTTTTCTCTTTGTGCATTTGCTCTCATATTGTCTTGTGTGGTGCTTTGTTCCTCTTCCGTTCCTACTTTCAATCAAACTGAGACAGTTCCTTTTTTTTTTGGTAACAGTTGAGGATGTGGTTTATTCTCTTATTTCCTGTTTTTATTCCCTTTATATAACTAATTGCTATCATTTTAGGACTTGGTTTTGGTGGTATCATCAAAAACCAGTCAAGTCCTAAACGTAATGATGGTAGCGATTTTTCACTTTTTAAAACAATTACAATGAACACTGTGAATCGATTTACATCGCTCTGAACCTCTCTAAATATAAAGTTTGTTCCAATTAGCATTTCCGGTTGTAAACAATTACGAGAGGGTAAATAAAAATAGTTTTTTAAATAAAATTATATGAATATAAAATAAAATATTTAATTAAATTTTAAATTGAACTAATATAAATACTAATACTTAAATATTATTTTTTAATTTATATTATAAACTTTAAAACAAAAATATTTTCTATAATTTTGTAAAAAAATGATAATATGATTTTAAAATATAATTTTTATATTTCTCATAATATTATGATTTTTTATATTTGTAAATATAAAAAATATCAATATTATTAATTTATTATTTAACCATTAATCCGTTTGATAGTTAACTAGTCATAAGTATTTCGTAAGTGCATTATTTTACTAGTGTTACAAATCTATTAATAACGCTGCAACCACCCACATGGTTGGAAGGGTAGTTTAGGTTTTAGAACTTTTAAAAGTTTACCGATGTCTTATTTTTGTGTGTTTTTATTGTATTTGATTTTGTATTTTTATGTTTTTCGAGAATATTATTAGTACATTACTCATTTCGATTCTTGACAATCACACTGACAAGACTTCTTTGTAACTCACATAAAAGTAATAAATAAAAAGCTTCATATTTTCATGTATTTTAATGTTTATTGTATAAGATTTTAAAAAGGTAATAATTTTGAATCAATTTCTTCTTCTATATATTTCTGTAAAATAGAATACGACACACATGATTTTATCACAAAGGAACATTATAATATTGACAATTTTGATTGGTAAATTTAGTTTGTTGTAAAATTTTATCAATCTAAAATATTATCAATTAATAAATGATAAAAATTCATTATATATGTTCAAATTTGACAAGTTCAGATAATAATCAGTGTTGAAAATAATCAGTGCTGAAAAATGTTAAGCGGTAGCAATCGAATCACTTTGTTTTGAAGAACAGTTTTATGTATATATGTACACAAAAATATATTGATATATTGTATTAAAAGATAATCAAATGATTTTTTTTTTGTAAAAGTATGAAATTACTAACAAACAGTGGCGAAAGATCTTTAAAAACCATTTAAAATGATCGTTAGTTTCCAAAAAGTTTTACAAACGACCAAGTCTTTGCAGTTATAACTAGTTGTGTATTTTTCAATATTTGATAATTTTCACCAAAAACTGTTTTCTAAACACATCGTTGCTCAAATTATTCTAATAAATCATTTTTAAGCATTGATCTGTAAAATTGCGTAAAATCAAAATTATCATTTAAAATTTGCTCCAAACACTGTAGTGGGGGACAGGAAAGAAAGATATACAATAAAAAAAGTTTCTTGACCAAAACAAAAGACAATAGAAGAAATTTCTATGCATTACTATTTTTATTAATAAGTTTTATGTACTATTCATGTTAGATGTATATTTTTGAAATATATATGATGATTTTATTTATGTTTTTTTGTCAAATTTTATCTATGTTTCAAACGTGTAATGTTGAATTCACTAGAATATTCAGCTTTTCCTTTCTTAGTTAACAATTTTCTTACAACAACTATATTTTGCATCATTATATATATATGAGATATTCTTTTAGATGACACTAATTTTTTTCTATCATATATTGTTTCTAAGGTTAATAATAACCAAAATGTTTCACTAAAAAGTAAATATGCATTTATACTTCTAAGCTAACTTATATAGATTTGATGCATTTCAAAGAGGTTCCTAAATCCTCAAATTTTGATATTGTTGGCTCTTCAAAAAGCCTTCAAGCCTTTAAATTTTAAGGGTTTAAATAGTTAAACCTAAAATTTGAGGTTTGACTATTTAAAATTTCAAAATATTATTTACTTTTCAGTTTAGTCCTTATAATTTTGTAACTTCCGCACAATTGTACTAATATTAATTTATTATCACTTTTTTCTGAATTACTAGGAGGTTCGGGTCAAGACCCTAATCCTCCTAGGCCCGAAACCACAACATGTAATATTGGTTTTATCCCAGTTGAACTGGGGACCTCTGACACAATGGTTAGGATTATTTTCAGTTGAGCTAATGACCTTTGATAATTTATTATCACTTTAATCTTTATAGCTATATTTCACCTCAGTTTCAAATTATCTTATAATATATTATTAATATGTAAGATATATTAATATGTTAAAATAAAAAATAAATATAAAATATTATTATTTAAAATAAAATTATTTTTTTACACAAAAATTATATTACGTTGAACAATATATTACAAATTAAATTAAAAGTACAAGAATATATATTTTACAATAAAGATCATCACATTACTGGAAAAAGGTTTTGTTCAATTTTATATATTGACAATGTGCATTATAATGAATAACAAAAAAAATTAAGATGAACGTGATATCATTGCATCAGTCAGAGATGCAAGACCATCACCATAAGCAACCGTTAAAATAGAGATAAATGAAAATACTCGATTTTAAGAGTTTTTAGCTCGTAATCTTCAGATAAAAAATCAAGAAATACATTTTTTTACTTTGAAATGCGTTGACTGATCATATGTGGGAACACTAGTAAAATAATAATATCGAGTAATTTGTATTTTTATATACGTTTATGAATTATTGTGTTTATTAATATTTTATGTATTTTTGTGTTATCATAAATTATATTTATAGATATTATATTTAATTTTAATTTTATGTATTATTTATTTATATAAAGTTTAATGACTAATTAATTTCTATTAAGTTGAGACTGAAATGCAAAACTTTATAAAATTTTGAAGATAAAACTTGAGGTTGCTTTTTGGAGTAACCCACTTTAAAACCTCATTTGAGGATTCTCCATCCTCAAGATTAGATTCTTTAGAGTTTATATTTTAAGGGTAAAGTATTGGAAGAAGTTAGGATTTTAATAATAATAAATAAATACTAATAATTTAAAATAAAAATTTCAAAATAGTTTCAAAAAGAATTTTTGAATTTTAAAATATAATTTTGAAAATTTGAAATTTTTTAAGAAAAAATCAAAAAAAAAATATTAAAAATTTTAGATTCAGAATTGTGTAATTTGAAATCTATAAAAATAATTTTTTTTACTGTTTTACTTTTATTCAAATAATTATTTATATTTATGTATTTATAAATTAAGAGTATAAGAGATTTTAGCTCTTTAATGAAACTTATTTTGGTTAGTTTCTTCTTTGTGGACTTTTTTAGTGAAAAAATAATAATTTATGGTCATTGAGAGAATTTTCCTATATATATCAACATCGTTTTTTTCTTTATTATTTAGCAATTTGCTTACAACAACAATATTTTGCATCAAAATATATTTCACCATCATATTTTTTCCTCCACACTCGCTAAATCTTCTTTCCCACACTACTATTTTTTGTCATTAGTCAGACCACATACGAATTTAATATATATATATATGTGGCCACCATTAAATCGCTAATAAATATTTGCATCATTAGTTTCAAAAATAAATAAATAAATATATATATATATATATATATATGTATCATTGCATAGCTTATCATTAACTTGTAAAGATCGACCAATGCAATGGGGAATTGAAACGTAATAATGATTACTGGACGTACATATTGTTCGGAATCTATTTTACTTCTACCATAATATTCGATAGTTAGGAAACAGGAATTGAAATCTGCAAGTTTGTTTTGACAAGACTAATGATTTGTGTAGTGAATGCTTATTCACCGTTGCTGAACACAATACATGAGATTCAAAATATCTTATTGCGTACTAAAACATGCATTTGAACAGTAAAACATCAGTGTCGTAGTTATATTTGGAAACATAGGTCAAGTAATCCAATATGAGGAAGATATATATATATGTATCAGACTCAGATTAGGATGAGGAGTTGCATCTGAGCATCGCCAGAGCATAGGAAGAAGAGAGAGATGGCACATGCGAAAAGGTATCTCAACTGCCATATACCTAACATTTTGACGTCTCAAGATTGGTGAATGGTCTCTCCATTTTAAATCACCCATGTGATCTTTTATGATTCATTCATCTTTTTCTTAAAATAGTATCCTTTGTCTATTTTATCATACTAGAATGTTAAAACCTCAGTTTCAATCTGAGTGAATGTCATTAGCCAAAGTCGCATATTTTGAGATTTTATGTCTGTATAACAATTTTATAGAACTGATACCACGTAACCTACAGCGACTAGTTCATTTAAAAATCTAATCATTAGTTAGATTGACAACGTTTTCACAACCAACTGCATTTAGATGTTATCTTTTATACATATGTCTTTAATGTGTATCTATATGTGTGTATTTTTCCACAACATCTTCATGAGTGCTCTTACAGAATTTCACTCAGACCGAAATAAACACACCTATCCCATATCATAGAAAGGAGTTATGGAATTCAAAATTTTGATGTGGGCTATATAGATACCAATAACTAAAAGTATTTTGAAATTTGTCGTAAATTTTTGTTTGACTGTCATCAGAAATGTCAGAAAAATATAGGCTTCTGTTAACTGTGGAATACGCAGTACGATTAAAAAGATGAATATAGTGTGGAATAATTTAAATGTGATTTTAATAAAATAAGAGATAAAGACCAAAATAGACCAAAAAAAATTTTTGTCCCAAAAAAATAGCACCCAAAGAGAACAATGACCAAAATAGTACAATGCTCCATTGGCCATTGAGTGTAAAATCACCACTATCTTTTTTCAAAGTACAATGCTCCACTGGCCCGAACTTCTTGATCTTGAAAAGACCGGATCATCTTGATTCGAGTTTCCTAGGAAACAACTTCAACCGGAGCTTATGGAGCAACGGTCTTCTTATTCTTTGGTTCATTATACTCCCCCCCCCCCCCCTATGAAGCTTCTGGAAACTGATCAAGAGCAAAGATAGAAGCTGATATCTAGGCTGAGTTGCAGTAAAACCAGACTCCGTTGTTAGAGAAGATGACAGAGCATTTCAAACCCAATTTCTATTTTTTTAATTTAGTTTTTAATATAATGCATTATTAATAATTTTTAATTAATTTTAATTATGTTTTAGTTAATAGTTTAATTATTTAATTTTCATATTATTATAAAATTAATTATTCAAGTTTTCTTGACGGACAGCGGTGGTCAGGAATTCCCGACAACTCTACTTCTAGACAATTTCGTTGATAGTTCATCGGGAGAGTGTCCGTCGAAAACTCATCAGGATGTATCGACGTCGAAAACTCATCAGGATGTATCGACGAATTCTTGATGATCTTTTTCTAACCCTCTAGTACCAACGGATGGCTCCATCAAAAGTTTGTTGGGAATGTATTTCCCGACAAATTACCGATAATTTTTCCGTTAGAAACCGATTGTTTTTTTGTAGTGTAAAGAGCTGCCTCATCCTAAAACGAGTGTATATAAAAGCTTACGTATTCTCCATCTGTGTAGGTCCTTCTGATAATTTTCGAATGTATCATCTAAGCACCA